>APFE030752932.1:153554-171305 GCA_000404065.3 Pinus taeda
AAAGCCCATAAAAGCATCCGGGTTTCGGCTTTTCTATCCAAGGCAATGGCTATTATGAGACATTACCAAAACTCAGAATGTGTCCACATACAATGCATATCTCCTCTCCCTTTATCTATAAAAGCCTGTCTCTCCATAATGAACAGGCTAGTTTTTGGAGGCAAAAGCAAAAGAGCAAACAAGCTAGTGTGAGAGAGATAGTTTTTTGAGCTAAAAGTTGAAAGTAAGGTTATGCTGCCGGATTGTTGAGAGAGAAAGTGATTTTGCAAGACGTGTCGGACTGACTGCCCACCCAGCTAGAGGAGTTTTACAGTGTCAAGCCTTAACTGGTTGTAATCTCTTCTCTCATTTCTTTTAATGCAAAGCGACTGTCATTATGGTTTCATTCATGTGTTACATCGGTGATATGTGAATTGTATCTTGCTTGACTGGTACATAGCTGTATGTTTTTGGATTTTATGCTTGTTGTGGTTTATTCTTCACTTGTGCAGGTATCTATGTGCGGATAGCGACGGGCCGGAGATAGAGGATAGGAGCGACACTTCCCCCCACAACAAACAAGCGTTGGATCCCAGGTTGGTCTCCTAGATCGACTTTTAAATTATATAGCTAGAAACTTGCATGCAGCGTGATTGATTGTTGCTAGACCCCTTTGGGGCTAGTGGGATCCACCTCTGTCCGCAGAGGGGATTTACCTCCGCAACAATGGGCATTCATTCCTAGGATGCCTCCTGGTGCACCTAGGACAAAAGATGGCCAAGGATCTCTCTGTTTCCTCTTGCTTCCTTCTAATATTCATGGTATCCAATTGCAAGGCAAGGGTTTGCAGCATCTCACTTTTGAAGTCCTCCAGCATATTTCCAATTTCACCCTTGATGGATGAGTTGGAAGATGAGGTACTGGCCATAGGTTGACTACTTCTACCCTTGTTTCTAGTTGCCCTAGAATGGTTTCTAAAGACAGTCTTGATGTCCTTATAGAGTAGTTGGTAGATATCTCCTCCTGCTAACATATGTAAGGTGTCTAGGATATCCTCCCTTACTACTCTAAGTAGGACCAGCTTCAGTTACTTAGGGTCAAGTGTGCTCCTGGCCCTTTTGTAACTAAGATGGAATCTTTCTTCGTAGTCTTCTAGGGATTCATCATGGCCTACGGTCATCCTGAAGATCTCATCTTTAGTGTCCTTTGACCTACAGTAGTCCCTATATTTGTTATTAAAGGCCTGCTGCATCTGAGCCCAAGTTGTTATGCTATCCCCAGGTAAACCCATGAACCTACACAGCGCTGCCTCTTTGAGGGTAGATGGAAACAGTTTCAACTTCTGCTCATCATCTGTATAGTCATAGGTTCGGCAGACAATAGCAAACTCAAATAGGAAAGTGTCAGGGTCCTCTGTGGTCAAGCCATGAAAATGAGGTAGAGCAAAGGGGCTTATATTCTTCATTTTAGTGTCCCCATTGGTTTCCCTAATGGGGAAGGCAGTCCCAATTCTCCCTCTATCTCCTGTGTCATTTAAGTGTCCAGCCATTGGTTCAGTAAGAATGGGTTCTTCCTCTTCTTCTTCCCCTATACGTACCTCAAATATGTCAAGTTGCTCAGCGAAACGGGCTTCCAATTCACCGTTAGTGAAGAAGAAAGAAGGTTGACTGTTGGATGAGGTGGGGGTATTTGGCAAGAATTTTCCTGAATTATCCCTAATCCTACAAGGCATGAAAGGAAATGTTTTTGGGTTTTTTGTGTGATTTTCTTTAAAACTAGAAAGTTCTCTACAGAAAGGAAATTGTTGATTAAATGAAAAATTACTAACATAATGGAATATACTTGTTGAATTGAAATTGTTGACTGAATGAAAAGAAACCACAGACAGAAAGAAAACTAATTGCAGAATGAAGTTACTGAATTGAATGAAAAACACTAACAAAAGGGGAGTACTTGCAAAATGGAAAGGAAACTAGATTTACTTGCAGAATGGAAAGGAAAGTAGATAAATGACAAAATGAAAAAAAGAAACTACACTACTTTTGTAGAAATAAACTAATGGAAGAAAGTTGGAAACTAGAAAATAGAAGAAAAGGACAGTAATCAGCGATCACTACTACTCTGACACCTCCCCGGCAGCGGCGCCAAAAAGTGATGAGCCTAGGTATTGCAACAAGAACGTTGCAACTCCCAGGGCTACCAGCTTTACTTATCAACCCGAGGTTCGTACAAACTTGGAGGTGACTGTGCTATATACACAAGTAGAAGTGAAGGCACTGCATGTTGTCACTGCTCATCTAAGAAGAGACCCCATGGGTTCCAAGCCAAACTTCTATAGGGTCAGAAGAAGCTTGATTTTGATGGAAGGAGAGCGAACCTATTCTAGGGGAGAGCTATTCTACTGCAAAAATGAAGGAAACAACATGCAATGCAAATTACCTAAGTTGCAAAAGTATAAACATCAAAACTTAAACCAAGGATTAAACAATGGAAACTAGGCTAGGTCTGTGTCTAAGCGGAAGAACAGTGGAAGATCAAAATGGTGAAAAGAGGACGTAATGAGCAACAGTGCATGAGGAACGTTGGATCCGGCGAATGAATGGCTGAGATCAAATCATAGGAGGGTACTTAGGTAGATGGGTGAACATGGTCAACTAACGGGATGGACGGCTAAGACTATATCGTGGAATCAATCGGCAGATGGATCGCGAAAGTCACGGGTAAAAGGAACGTGCGGAAATGGTATCAGGTGAGGCGACAGCCATCAGATTGGGAGGCAAATTGACAGCGGAGATGGAAGCAGGCAAAAGAAAATGTGCAAAAATGGGGGAGCGGCAATGTTGTAGGAAGCGTCCCTCCCACCCCCCCCCCCCCGGTTCTAAGGCCCGAAGCGCATCCCGTGCGGATTCGTACCAGAAGCACACTTCTGCCTGTTTTGGACGCTTCCGCCTGTTTGGGATGTTTGTTTTGAGTATAAATGCAAAAAGATATAAATATATATATATATAGCAGATGCTTCCGCAGACGCTTCGCTTCCTAGATTTTTGGAAAATGACGCTTCTGTGTCCCCGCTTCCAAAACATGTCCCCGCCTCGTGCAACATTGGGGAGCAGGTTTAGAGGGCGATAAGCGGAATATTGCACGCCCTCAAAGTTGTAAGCAGTTTTGTAGAATTTCACGCAATTAGCCTCCCCAACCAACACGTAGCACGAGGAAACCGCTCATATCGCGTGCTCTCGGCCGAATAACGTTCAGACAGGAGATCCACACGATATCACGCGAAGGTCGTCGAATCTGGCAAGGTAGATCTACAATGGGGAATGGACCAGACAGGTTGGTGAGCAGGTGTGCGATAGCCGTCGGATTAGCTGAGGTAGATTGATGGTGGGGATTTAAAGGGCGAAAAGTCAAACGCAAAAAGGAACATGAGCGGTGACTGGTCAGTTTTGCTGTGTAAAGCGATTTACCGGCAAAAACCATTTAAACATGAATTTAACAGCTTCTGCTCAAGCATTTCGTGCTGAAGGGGAATGACATGGGAATGTGAGTGAGGTCTGAATGACAAAAAGAGAGCGAATCGAGCTGATGACTATTAAAGGGGCAGAGTGACAATGAACTCAGCGACTGCGTTTAAATGACAAACCCTTTTGAAAACCAAAACCCTGTGTTTTTGGGGTTGCTGCAGGTTTTTCCTCACACCATAGTCCCAGAGGGAGGAGGTGAGGCTGAGACACTTATGAGCAACCTTGTGGATCTTTTCTTTGCTACTAGGCTAATTGAAAGCATGAATGAAGCAAACTAAATCACAACAAATCTATTCTGCACTACTGTAATGAGACTACAACTATTCAAGCAAATGAACAGAAAATAGGAAAATGCTTAAGTACATGAACAGGAAAGCCATAAATCTGTGTTGAACCATTGTAATGAAAATGCATCTATTTAACCAAATGAACAATCAAACCATGCATCTATGCTGCTGCTGCAATGGAAATGAATTGTTTATGTAAATGAACAGAAAACGGGAATCTAAGCTAGGATAACAATACAATAAAGAGGAGCTTTGGCTACTAGGGTTGGGCCCTAACCCAAGAGCTTCAGCCCTTTGAGTTAACTCAGTGTTGGCTCAAATCAAAACTCATCTTCATTATAAAAGAACTGTATCACATCAAACTGTTACAAAGCAGAGTTCCACAGTAAAAGTTTGAATCCTGACTAGCTGGTTGACTACTGGCTAACTGCCTAAAAAAACCGAGGTCCTAAGCCTCTCTATTTATACATCTAAAGTCTCGACGACTTCCCTCAAAATTAGTGAGGTACAGCTCCCAACTTAATGGTAACTTGTCCTTTCACTTTCACTAGCTCGGTTGCGTTCTAGTAGGAAGCTGCTTGTACTTCCACTTGCTTGGTTGTCTTTTAGTACTCTTGATTTGGCTGTCTGTACTTTTAGCTGATGGAGGGATATTCAAATGGATGGGCAGTAAATGAGGAGGATTTACCTCTTATAATTCCTCTCCCTTGTCCCATTTGAGTTTTACCAAGGTATTTTACCATATTTCCTTGCTTTTACATTTTATCCCTGCATTTCCCTTGTTTTTATCCTTTATTCCTGCATTACATGCACATTAGACCACGAAGCAAAATATCCAACTCTAACTCATTCCATAAGAAAAATATAATCAAAAGTATGCAATAAGTTGTGAGAATAGTTGGTTTGACTAAGCTAGGAGGTGAATTAAGGCCAATTAAAGCCCATATAATTACTCAATGATGAGACTCATCAGATGTTGAGTTACTTCAATACCAAGATAGTAATCAACATAGCCCAAATCAGTCATTTCAAAACCTTTCTTCAATTCCTTCTTTATGGATGCAATATAGCTCTCATTGTTCCTTGTCATCAAAAGATCATCTACATATACCACAAGATATACAACTGTTTTGCCAACTTTATTGACAAACAAAGTTGCATCATCAAGATCATAATGTTTGAAATTGAGTTTGAGAAGATGCTCAGTTAGTTTTTTATACCATGCTCGCCGTGCTTGTTTGAGGCCATACAAGGATTTCACACATTTGCATACTTTATGTTGATGTCCTTTCATAGCAAATCCTTCAGGGTGGGACATAAAAACATTCTCTTTTAGATCTCCATTCAAGAAAGTAGTTTTTACATCCATTTGATGGACTTTCCAACCGTTCTGAGCTGCTAGGGCAAAGAGTGTCTGGATGGTAGCCCATTTTGCTGTGGGGGCAAAAGTCTCCTCATAATCGACCCCTTCCTTCTGTGCAAAACCTTTTGCCTGGCTTTGTGCTTGTCAAGTGAGCCATCAGCTTGATACCTGTTCTTGTAGACCCACTTGGAGCCAATTGGTTTGGTTCCCAATGGAGGATCAACCAGCTTCCAAGTGCCATTCTTTATCAAGGCATCATACTCCTTTTGGATTGCTTCCTTCCATTCATCATGAAAAGCAGCTTCTTTGAAGGAAGTTGGTTCAAAATCTGTAGACAAATTCAATTCACAATCATAAGAAATATCCATATCAACAGGTGAATCAAAGTCATCTACATCACCACCATTTTGTCGGGTTGAATTTCTAGCTCCTATCTTTCCAACCTCATCAGGATGAACACTTTCAAGTGTCTTTGTCAGCCACTTTGGGGGACCCTTCTGAGATGGTCCAGGCTGCTCAGTTGATTGAGTTGGGATTGAATCAAGATTGAGTCTCCCAATTCTGTCAATCACATCACTCAAAGTATCATCTGTTGTTGGAGTTTCACGTGGGGGAGAGAGTGCTTAAGAAGAAGATTCCCCAGGTTGATCTAGTATAGGAATCCCCCCTTCAAGATGTGGAATCTGATTATCAAATTCTTGAAATGATTTTGCATTTGCACCATTTTTTTTCAACAAGCGGAGGCTGTCATAGTTCGAGTGTCCAAATCTAGCATGCCATAATAAGCTTGATGGAAATGTACCTTCTTCATATGAGAATTGTATGAGAAATTTTGTGCACGAGCAGAGGTACCCTGCAGCTTGAGAAGCCTTTCTTCTTCTATCCCCGTCATGACAAGTGAGTGGTCTGATGCTTTTCTCACCTCAACCTTGCCATCAAACATATGAATGGAGTGTCTTTGCTGGCGAATGTGGATCAAGGACAGCAAGTTTCTCCTCAGTTGTGGGAGATATAAAACATGATGCAAAAGAAAGTCTGGAAGACCAAGCAATTTAAGCCTGATTGTGCCAAGCCTTGATGGCCTGAGTTTTGATTTGTCTGCAAAATATACTGCTCCATCAACATTGTCAGTAAATTCTTCAAAAAAAATCTCTTCTAAAAGTTATGTGGCAAGTTGCTCCTGAATCAAGCAACCAATCATTTTTCCAAGAAGCAAGTGAAGCATTAAATAAGTCTTCATTTACTCCAATATTACAGTGTGCCACAACATAGTGAGCAGATTCAGGTGCTTTACCTTTCTCCTTGTCATTAGTTTTACCTTTGGATTGGTTTCTGGCCTGCTCAATTCTGTCCTAAGGCAACTTGCATGTGGAGGCATCATGTGATCCATCTCTTTTGCAACATATGCAATGCAAATCTGACTTTTCTCCTTGAGAGTGTCTGCCCCCCCTGCCTCTGAAATTTCTTCCTCTTCCTCTTCGACCACCTCTTCCTCTGGAAGAATCTTGAGCAAGATTCTTCTCTCTATGTGCAAGACACACAGCCTCTTCAAAAGATTGAGGAGTTGTCTTATTCCCAAAAGCTTTCTCTCTTTCAGCAAAGTTTTTCACAAGGGAGTCAAAGGTAATATCTTTGAGGTTTCCATTTGCTTGAAATGACTCAAGATAATTTGAGTAAGTGGGATAAAGTGCCTTGATAAAAGCTATCAGAGGAATGTCCAGTTCAACATTAGTGACTTTGATATCATGCATAATAGATTTTACTTCTGATGCAAGAGCAAGAGGATCATCATTTTGTAATTCAAGGCTGAACAATTTAATCATGAGTTGCACAACTTCAAGTGCAGAGTGTGAGTCATAGAGTTCCTTCAGTTTTTGTAAGGCTTCAAAAGCATTTGAAAATGGTGAAATATGGTGACTCACCTCTTCATTTACCGATGCTGCAATCAATGCATAAGCCTTGTTGTTCTTATTTTCCCAAAAGGTGAATTCCTTGTCTGAGGTGGGTTGTTTTGGCTCTTTGTCTCTGTCTCCAAGACACACTCCTTTCTACAGCTCATTAAAAATGAGATTGTGTTTGATTTTCCGAGACCACTCAGGATAATTTTCCTTCCCATTGAGGACCACTCCCACAATAGATATTAATGAGTGCATTTTAGAAAATCTGTGAACTGTAAAAAAAATATACTTCTATTGCCAATATATAAAATGTTTTCACTTCTAGTGTTAAAGAAAAAAAACTGCACTGTAATAGTAATATTCTTAAGAAAAAAGTGTAATTCTGATCAAGAATGCAATTCTGGTCAAAAATGCATTACTGATAAAAATGCAGTTCTGGTAAAAAAAATCATCTTCCAGCATGGCTTTAAAGGACTCCATCTTCTGTGGCTTTAAAGGACTCCATCTACTCTATTCAAAAACAAAGAAGAAGTAGCTTAGAGGTTGTTGGCTTATTGGGGCCTGACCCAAGTTCGGAAGTGATTTAGCCAAACAAATCTCGAAACTACCGGCCCTTTCCGCAACAGCCCATGGAGCGCGGACTGAGGTCTCACACGAGGTAGTATGGAAGGGTGTTGGAACCAGGTTTCCACACCCTAGGGATGTCTTGATGAGGTCTGGGAAGTTCGCGCCCAATCCTGCACGCTAGCGCTGCACTGCGCAGCCGTCTATCCTTCGCAACTCGTGCGACTGCTTCCGCGTATCTTTGTAACAAGTGCCAAGAGGAGTTGACTAGATCCTTTATCCCTATTGTGGTTTTATTATAGATCTTAACTTAATTATGTAGGCCCAATATTCTTATTAATCATTCAACATTTATAACCAGAGCGCGCAATCATAAAACCATAAAGAGATGCATAAACATAACCAAAGCATAAACACACAGTATTTCAGAATCAACTTATCTTGAATTAATCCTCTGTTCGGATACAATCCCAACTCCGCCCTGGGCACTCAGCTGCAAGGGTCCGCGCACACAGCGGTGGACTCTACCAGGCCTCTGCATACTCAGCTGCAGAGTCTCTTCCTACTACTACAACCCAAGACTCAGACTTACAGACTCAGATCTAATTCAGCATCCAAAACCCATATTACTTTTCAAAGCTTCGAACTCCAAAAACTACATTTTACACTTAGAGCCTCGCTCTATTTGTACAATCCCAAGGTCGGCGGACCATGGGTAGGCCAACACACCATACATTAAACTATATTATTTAGGGCAGACAACCCTAGACTTTCGCGCTTCGCACCCGCGTTTTGCAGGGTCTTTACCTTACATTGACCAAAAGTCGGGCTACTAGCCCCAAAAACCCGCTATGGGGGGATCCACTGCCCAACAGGCCCCCAACACAATCATCGTGACTCGTTCCGAGTCACCGGGCTAGTGCATTGATCTTCGCGCAGAGTTCATCCAGCAACCTCTGCGCTTCGCTTACGTCCGCCGCACATTCTTCCACTGTCTGTTATACCATTTGTGTACGAC
This sequence comes from Pinus taeda, assembly GCA_000404065.3. Classification (NCBI taxonomy): domain Eukaryota; kingdom Viridiplantae; phylum Streptophyta; class Pinopsida; order Pinales; family Pinaceae; genus Pinus; species Pinus taeda. The sequence continues at coordinate 162,188 of APFE030752932.1, forward strand.
TCTCCAATGCTTCGTTGTCAAGTGCAATTCCTGGCCTGAGTGCATATATGCCCTGCATCTGTGCTAGCTTTCCCTCGATCTTGGCAGTGACTGTGAATGCTTCCTCGACCCAACGCTGGATGCGTGCTTTAAGCACTGCTTTTTTGTGACACACGGCGTCCACCTGTTCCTTTAGAACCTGGGCCTCCCTCATCTTGGCCAATCGCTGAGTAAGGGCGACCGTCTACGCGGTCCCCCGAACATTGTCATAGGCCTGCTGCAACTCCCGCGCTTCTGTCTCTAAACGTTGTAGCGTTGGATCTTCCTGCAGTGAAGTGAGGGTGAAGAGTGACTGATCTAACAAGCTCGTGCAGTCCTGTATGGCACACTCTATTGCTTCCAACCCCGATTGAATGGCGCGGTGTCGCTGCTCTCTAACTTCCAGGATTGTAGAGGGCTATGCCTTCAGCCACAACTCCGCAATCTGTAGGTTGAGGTCCAGCTGGATCCTCGTTGCTTCCTCCTTTGCTTCGCGGAATCCACTGGCCAATTTGTGGATCCGTATCCCTACTGGTAAGTCTGGTGCAATCTCTAGCTCAAGGACGCGGTGACATGCTTCTTCGACGATTTGCTCCAACTGCTGAGTCTGTGCTACCGTTTCATCGTGTTGGAGGCTCAACTACTCGATGTTGATTCGCTGTTCACTGAGCATCTGTACTGCGCGTCCTTCCTAGCGCAGAGCTCTGTCATCGCTCCATCCTGCAGCTGGTATAATACCTCTCGCGGAAGGGCAACCAAGTTTAGGCCAAGTCCCTTGAGCCGGCCTACCGCGGCTCTGTCCTCTGTGTTGTCTGCTGTCAGTGCTCCTTCCGGCAGCGCAACAGCATTAGCTATTTTGGCCCGCAGTAACTGCTCGGTTGCTGATGTACTCGTAGCCCTATAGACGGCTACCGTTCCCTGCTGTGGGGACCGCACCTAAAGTTCCTAGAGTTGCGCCATGAGCGCCCCCAACACATTTTGCTGCTCCGATATTGCACTTTCAAATTTGTTTAAGAATTCATACACCGTTGTTACCCCATCATATGTTGGCAGTTCCCTTGCTTCTGTCGTCACGCACCACAATGATCTAATCATCATGTTGCAATTCAGCGTTGTTACTTCATGTAACCAGTTCTGCCAACGCTCCACTTCTTCATCTGAATTTGAAGTACAAGAACTGTCACGTTCCCATGAGATTCTCCCATCTGCAGTCGGGTTCACCCAATCCTGGTCTTGCGTCGTTATCTGGTAAATGCAATCTAGCTCATCGTCGCGCACAAGTTCAGTGTAGCGCGCTCCTTCTGCTCGGTCTAGTGGAACGACTACGCAAAGGGAATTTTTCTCGAATATCATCTTTCGCTTTTTCAAGTTGATGACTCCATTCATGTCAGTGGCCCAGTCTATTCCTAACAACGCGGGATAAGGACTGTTGTCATCCACAATCTCTATCACTTCAAAGTCTGTCTGCATGCTCGCGCCCTCGATATCAACTGTTACCCCTTGCAACGTCCCCATGGGCAAAATCTTCTGTTGGTTTGCCATTCGTAATTGAATAGGGGACCATTGTAACGTGGACCTGCCCATGCGTTCCCATGTCTGTTTGGTAACACATTCGCGTTCGAACCCAAGTCTAGGATTACCTAATCCATTTCATACTTGCCAATCTGCGTCGTCAATCTCATTTCCCTTGCAGTGCGCAATGTATGCTTTCCTACTTTCCGGACTACGCGCAATTCCCCTGACCCTGCGCACCTAGTCATCAACTCTTGTAGTCCTTTAACTGCCCTATTGTCGCGCAGCAGCTTCATGCATGTCTCTAGAAAGGTAGTAAGCATAGAAAGATCCATTCCTGGCTCTAGTTGATCCTTACTACCTGAAGTAGAGGCCCCCGTGAAGCTCTCCTTAGCTTCCATAAACGTCTCCTTCGCGCGTTCCAAGTCAAACTTAGGTTCCTTTGTAGGAGCCTTGCGAACCCGTGTACCTTCCTCGCATTGCTTGCTCTTATCCTCCCCTATGGTCACGCCGCTTCTGAGCACCATATTCACATCTGGGTCTTCTTCACGTGGTTCTGATCTCATCATTTGAATATTTTGAGTCGGGGTAGGCTGGAGTACCCCTTTCTCGCGCATTTGTGCGATCAGCGTAGGACAATCTATCATTTCATGATCAAACTGATCACAGTATGAACAGGATACTCTTGTCAGGTTGGTACAATCGCGGGCGTAGTGCCCCGGTCCTCTGCAATTGTAACAAATTAACTATCTGCAGCCGCTTCCTGGTCCCATTCCTCCTCGGCCCTAGAATCCAGCGCGCACAATCCCCGCGGCTGGGTCAAGGCCTCGCATTTCCGTCTGCATTCTATATGCTAGGGTCCGCTCCATCATCAGTTCATAGCTATGACAAGTAAGCTCGTCGTGGCCCACCGACCTATAGAAATTACAAAATAGCTGTTGTGGATCCTGTGTATACTTCTGCAACAAATGACAGTTGTCCGTCGTGTGTTTTCCTCCTATCTAACGGATCGCGCACCATAGCATGGGTGCTGCACTTGGCCCTACCTGTGCCTCTGGTCTCAACAGCATTGGCCCCTTTCCCTGCCAAGTAGTTCGCGAACACTAGACAGTGGTCTTTGTCATGCCCCTGGCCTTTGCATTTTATGCACCACACTTCTTCGCGCGCCTCTGATCGTGGCGCCCTATCCTGTTTCAAACTCTGCATCTCCAAGCATGGATTCTATAGTTGCGCGTGGATTTGTTGGTCTCCCAACCACGAATCCTGTATTGGTGTTTCGTGCAACCTCATCGCCATTTCCAATGCTTCGGCCTGGGTTGAAAGCTTCTACTGCGACAGCGTCGTCCTCAGGTGTGGTGTCAAAGACGCCACAAACCATGCGGGGTATTGCGCATCCATTAGAGCCATATTAGCCTTGCGGATCGTACTCTCTAGCCTCTGATCTAGATCCCATGGGGTTTCGCCTAGAAGCATCATGATCTCTTTAAATCTGCTGATTGACTGCGTCTCTGATTTCGACCGGCTAAATTCTCTGTTCAACGCATTCTAGATCTCCGTTATTCCTGCATTTGGGTGATCATTAGAGTGCTTGATATACCATGTTAACGCGCGATCCTACAGCGTGTTCACCAATGTAGCCTTCTTGATGTTGTCGTCTGTGACCCCTTGTGCTTCCCACACTGCTCTTACCATGAACCAAAATTGATCCAGATCCTCATTCCCTACTCTGAATACGGGTAGCTTGACTATACACGCCATGCTGAACTGTGGTTTTAGTGGAGATGGGGTAGGTGAAGATGGAGGTGAAGTAGGTGAAGCGGGTGATGGTGTAAGTGGAAGGGATAACTGCGAAATGCGCTGCCTTATCAAACTGACCGCACTTCTCGGAGAAATCTGAGCGAGCTCTTCCTCGCTCTCACGCGAAGGTGAATTTAAGGGATTGTTTCCTAATCCCTCGGTACCTTTGTAGATCTTTTCACTCCACGTCGTTCCAAACATTAATGTATTCGCATAACCCGCTTCTCACATAACAGCATCTTAATCTAGGTATTCAGGGATTTAATGTACCTACCTCGCGGTTCCTTGAGAAAATGTCGCTCTGCTTCGCTGTAGTTCACAGTTGTGTCTATCACGAACTCAATGATAAACCCTCCTATTATCCGGTCGAGCCGATGGTCCATAGCTCGCACGATCTTGTCTTCTTATGCCTCTAGTCTGTGCACTAACTTCGGAATCCAGACTATCGGTTGATCGAGTTTGTACCTTCCTTGACTGTAAGCAAACCTCGTGATCCAATCGTACAGCTCTGATGGAAAGGATGCAAAGAAGATCTCGTGGATTTCCGTATACATGTAGCAATCCAGCCACCTTTTCTCAGATAGTTGCGGAGTTCTGTTTTCCTGTATCACGAACTCAATGAATATTCTGATCCAACCACTCTTCAATTTCCTTCTTCGTGGGATTCCAATGTTCCGACATCAGACATCCCTTAGGCAGATCATGGTCCCGGCAACGGAACCATTTGCTGGCTTATTGGGGCCTCACCCAGGTTCGGAAGTGATTTAGCCAAACAAATCCCGAAACTACCGGCCCTTTCGGCAACAGTCTGCAGAGCGTAGACTAAAGTCTCACCAGAGGTAGTATGGGAGGGTGGTGGAACCAGATTTCCACACCCTAGGGATGTCTTGATGAGGTTTGGGAAGTTCGCAACCCGATCCTGCACGCTAGCGCTGCTCCGCACAGCTATCTATCCTTCGCAACTCTGTGCGACTGCTTCCGCGTAGCTTTGTAACGAGTGCGAAGAGAAGTTGACTAGATCCTTTATCCCTACTGTGGTTTTATTATAGATCTTAACTTAATTATGTGGGCCCAATATTCTTATTAATCATTCAACATTTATAACAAGAGCACGCAATCATAAAACCATAAAGAGATGTATAAACATAACCGGAGCATAAACAAACAGTATTTCAGAATCAACTTATCTTGAATTAATCCTCTGTTCAGATACAATCCCAACTCCGCCTTGCGCACTGCGCTGCAGGGGTCCTTTCACACAGTTGTGGACTCTACCAGGCCTCTGCGCACTCAGCTGCAGAGCCTCTTCCTACTACTACAACCCAAGACTCGGACTTACAGACTCAGATCCAATTCAGCATCCAAAACCCATATTACTTTTCAAAGCTTAGAACTCCAAAAACTACTTTTTACACTTAGAGCCTCGCTCTATTTATACAATCCCATGGTCCGCGGACCATGGGTAGGCCGACACACCATACATTAAATTATATTATTTTAGGGCGGACAACCCTAGACTTTCGCGCTCCGCGCCCGCATTTTGCGAGGTCTTTACCTTACATTGACCAAAATTTGGGCTACAAGCCCCAAAAACCCGCTATGGGGGGATCTGCTGCCCAACAGAGGTTCTGTTCAAAACCCCATAAAACCATAATGGAGATGCATGAGCGCGTTTTCCTCCTCGAACCTCTCACAGGACCAATACTAGGCATCCAATGCAGTCTACTACGACACTAGAGAGCGGAATATTGGCAACGCATCATATTGGAGGGAGGGAGGGAGCAGAGTAAGTATGGAAGCGTTGCGTATTGGAGGGAGGGAGCTGCGTATGTATGGGAGCGTTGCGTATTGGAGGGAGGGAGCTGCGTATGTATGGGAGCATGCGTATGAGTGCTGCAAACAAGTTGTAATGGGACGTTGCGAATAAGCAGTGAGAAATAGTGAAACGTTGCGTATGGGAATGCTGTGTATTAGGCAACGCTATTGTCCAATTTTGAACGCCCGGAGAATAGCAACATAGTCCAGTCTTGAACGCCCGGAGAATAGCAAAAGCAAGGAAAAAGGATTGCGCGGAGAGGGTGGTTTTCGAAATAATTGGAGCAGCATTAATAATGAAAAAATTGAAAGTAGTGTTGAAAACAGTGAGACTCAGAACCACAATGGCAGTGGAAGCGTTTTAAATGAATAGCATGTTATACCTCTGGAGATGCTGGGAGCCAACGTTGTTGTTAACCTATGCGATATCACCAAATATCCACTCATCGCACCACAGTACAATCAGACATGTTAGTTCTGCAAATGGGCAGAATAGGCAAATAGGCAGAAAGGGAGTTACAAGGGCAGGAATGCTAAAAATAGAGCTGGCTCTGATACCATGTCAGGCCAGAAGGTAACTCCTCAAAATGAGATTATATTATTGATTTAAGTTGTTCATTATTATATACATGAGGGAGTGACTGTTGAGTTTCATCTCCCGATGACTCTCCATTTTCTCTATTATTTATTTACACTATTTATAGTTGTTCACCCAATCCCTATGATTAGGTGTCAACAGAGGCTACATGGATATACAGATGTTGACTGGGCTGGCAGTGTGGTGGATCATAAGAGCACGTCTGGATGTTGCTTCTCTTTGGGGTCTTCTTCATGATCTTAGATGAGCAGGAAGCAGAAATTGGTTGCTTTAAGCACCACCGAGGCTAAATACATTGCTGCAAGTATGGCCTGTTGTGAAGCTTTTTGTTTGAGAAAGCTCTTCAGTGACCTATTTGAGCACGTGTTGGATACAACTGTGATCTTCATGACAACCAAAGTGGGATTCGTCTTTCAGAGAATCATGTGTTCCACGACCGCTCCAAGCACATTGATATCAGGTACCACTTTATCTAGGATATGGTACAATAGGGAGCAATAAGGCTCCAACACATCAGGACGAATGAGCAGGTCGCAGATATTCTCACAAAGCCCTTGGGGAAGGTCAAATTCTTAACCTTCCGAGAGAGACTTGGAGTCGTGGAAAGACCCTCCTATGAGGGTCCTGCATGGGTTGGACACTGAGCTTTGGGAGCTCCTGAGGGCTTTGAGTACTTCTTGGAGCTATGAGCAACCATAGGGTGAGTGGTTCACCTTCCCCTAGTGGTGCGCTATGTACATGGTGAGTGGTTCACCTTCCCCTAGTGGTGCGCTACGTACAAGGTGAGTGGTTAACCTGCCCCTGTGATACCCCAATATGGTTGGTTCACCTTCCCCTAAAATTGACATATGCAGAGGATGAGTGGTTCACTTTCTCCTATGCATATGAGCAAGATGATTGGTTCACCTTCTCCTATCGATGCCCCATGGAGTCCGGGACTCATGGGAAGTACCTCTCATATGGCCAATGAGTTGGGAAAAGTGGTTACGAACCATAGCACTATCGATGGACGCATAGTGTACTGTCGTACTTCCTATGACTATAGGATGCATGGTGTTCAATAACTTGATCTGGGATCAAGGACTGGACTGACTTTTGTCAATGGAGAGTGGTAAGGTCTTGAGACTCACTCTCAATCACTTCTTCATTATTACTTCATGGTTCAGCAGAGCAGCGCAGATCAGTGATGACAGAGATGGTACATGATGACAGGATGAAATGATGATTACAGATGGATTGGCAAGTGGAATTCTCCCTAGTTGAGAGGAAGTGTTAAAATTGGAAACAAGGGCCAAATTCCACCTTGGGACAGCTCATATGATGAAGATGATTATTGCATTGGATTTGTCTTTTCGAGAGGTCCATGTTTGATATAAAGATCATCTCATTCGAACAAGCAAAAGTGAGATTTTGAATTTATTCTCTCTCATGCACAAATTGTTAAGGTTGGCATCAGCTTAATGTAGGCTCAAGAAGCCCAATAGATGTGTCCTTTCACCTTCAATGAGTTGTATAAATAGGATTGACCTCTCACCTCATTTGGACATCACTCACTCATTAATTCTTCTATCTCCTAATCAGATTGGTTCGTACAGCTTGTGGATCATCTCTCTCTCACACACGTGTGGATGAAGGATGAATTTTTGGGTCAGATTGCAAGCCAAAAATTTCAGAGTTTCAAGACAGCGTTAACCAGCGTTGACTGAAGGGTTATTGAACAAGGTTGACTGTGCTTTTTAGGGCAGAATTTCGATCTCCTTAGGCCACATTTCTGGGCACATAAACTAAGATTTTATGTGCATATTGACTAGCGTTGACTTCTATTTGACCATAAAAAATCATAGCAAATTTTCTTTCACCTTTGACCGAGTTGTTTTGGGCTACATTTGACCTCATGTTCAAACTGAGTTTGACCAAGGAAGACCGAGCTGCATTGGTGAAGTTTTGTTGTTGTTTTGACGAGCATTAACTTTCTGGTTAGGGCAAGTTTGACCGCAGTTGACTGCATAATTTTTACAGGGCTGATTTGACTGTGTATTGGGCAAGTGAATTTGATTTTTGTACTCCCTCTCTCTACTAAACTATTGAATAATAATAAGAATATTTTATCAAAGGGTTTCCCCCACAATGAGGTTTTTCCTTGGCATCTGCCAAATCTGGTGTCCTCTTGTCTTGGCTTGTCTTATGCATATGTTTTATGTTCTATCTGCATTTACTATCAATGCGATTAAGTTAATGTGACTGCTACTCGAAATAATTGAAAATTGCCATTGCGTTGCTAAAGGAACAATGAAGTAAATTGTGCTAAGTATAGAACATACCATTGTTATCTAAAATTAACAAGTGGGAGCAGGGAACACCAATATTCAAAAGCTTTTGAGAGCAGAGTAGATTTTATATAATATATGTTTCAATACATTTGATGGATATAATCATCAACCATTTAGTACACATATAACATCAATCATCTAGTAGTTATAACATTGTCATCAAATGATCAACCATAACATCCACCTCCTAGTTTCAACAAATAACATTTGCCATCAACAAACTATAACAAAGAACATCAACCTACAAAATGAAATCGAGCATCATATCATGACCAAATGTTGCAATATGCAGTCAACAATTCAATTTTTTCCCTGTGTTCCACCAATCCTAAAATCCTGAAAACTATTGAATCCATTGAATTCTGAATGAGATATGAAATTCTACTTTCTCCATATGAAGTTCAATGAGGTTGGAACCACTCAAACACCATGAAACAAGTAATGGTAATGTTAAAATATAATATTACCATTATTTACCAAAATCGCATACTCCTCAAAGCTCTATCACCCATCTTTTTTCTATCTTCATGGCTCACTAGACAAGCAATCAAAGCAGCAGGGTGGTCGAGCACCTACGCATTCCCCTTCTGGGGGAGAGGGCGCCTGGACATCCTTAGATCATCATATCATGACCAAATGTTGCAACATGCAGTCAACAATTCAAATTTTTACCTGTGTTCCACCAATCCTAAAATCCAGAAAACTGTGGAATCCATTGAATTCTAACTGAGATATGAAATTCTACTTTCTCCATCTGAAGTTCAATGAGGCTGGAACCACTCTCAAACATCATGAAACAATTAATGGTAAGGTTAAAATTTAATATTACCATTATTTACCAAGGTCAAACTCCTCAAAGCTCTATCGCCCATCATTGTTCTATCTTCACGGCTCGTTGGACAAGAAATCTAGGCTGAGGGGGTGGGGGCACCTAGACTGTTAGGCCCCTATACTACTAGTGTAACCCCTTATTGTTATTAGTACAACCCCCTTATTATATTGATGTACCCATGTAGTGCCCATATTGTTACTATTGTGCCCCATAGAA
>APFE030752932.1:174036-195855 GCA_000404065.3 Pinus taeda
TCATCCAAGAATTGTTCATTTATGTAATGTAAAGGAGGTTTCCCCCTCAAAGAGGCTGAATTCTAAGGCGTTGATCTATCTTTTCTATCTTTTCTTGAGCTGGTTCCATAACATCAATCATCTAGTAGTTATAACATTGTCATCAAATGATCAACCATAACATCCACCTCCTAGTTTCAACAAATAACATTTGCCATCAACAAACTATAACAAAGAACATCAACCTACAAAATGAAATTGAGCATCATATCATGACCAAATGTTGCAATATGCAGTCAACAATTCAATTTTTTACCTGTGTTCCACCAATCCTAAAATCCTGAAAACTATTGAATCCATTGAATTCTGAATGAGATACGAAATTCTACTTTCTCCATATGAAGTTCAATGAGGTTGGAACCACTCAAACACCATGAAACAAGTAATGGTAATGTTAAAATTTAATATTACCATTATTTACCAAAGTCGCATACTCCTCAAAGCTCTATCACCCATCTTTTTTCTATCTTCATGGCTCACTAGACAAGCAATCAAAGCAGCAGGGTGGTCGAGCACCTACGCATTCCCCTTCTGGGGGAGAGGGCGCCTGGACATCCTTAGATCATCATATCATGACCAAATGTTGCAACATGCAGTCAACAATTCAAATTTTTACCTGTGTTCCACCAATCCTAAAATCCAGAAAACTGTGGAATCCATTGAATTCTGACTGAGATATGAAATTCTACTTTCTCCATCTGAAGTTCAATGAGGCTGGAACCACTCTCAAACATCATGAAACAATTAATGGTAAGGTTAAAATTTAATATTACCATTATTTACCAAGGTCAAACTCCTCAAAGCTCTATCGCCCATCATTGTTCTATCTTCACGGCTCGTTGGACAAGAAATCTAGGCTGAGGGGGTGGGGGCACCTAGACATCCTCCTTTTGGGGAAATGCATCCTCCCCACTAGGAAGCGTTTCCCCATCCGTTTGCTTAGATTCCCCCAAAGGGGGGTGTGGGGAAATGTTTCACCAAGCACCCCCCAATCCTTAGAGCATGAGAAATGTGGGGAACACTCCCCCCATCCTGGGCGATGCATCCCCATGGAACATTGGTTTAAACATGTCATGTTATGGTTACAAACTAGTCCATACTAAAAACAAAGAACTCTAAGTTCTAGAATCTCGTTTCTAAACTAAAAAAGACAAAAAATTTAACTATCTACTTCTCTTTCCTCTTGTCATGAGAAACTTCTAATTTATTTTTCATGATCAAAAAACAGTAGGATTGTGAGTAGGCGAAAGTGGTAATGGAGCATGATCATTAGCTACATGCCCCCATGCAATACTAGAGGCTATGAAGCTAAAGCCACTACATCTAAAGACCTTCTCATGATGACATTGATGGTGGATGGGGCGGCATCTCTACAACATGATTAGCATCATGTTGCCCCTCATTTCAACTAGGGTACCTATAGCCATATTTTCTTTTTGACAACACCATTGTAAGACCAAAGAGATGCAAGTCTAAAGCATTGTAGGTCATGCGATGATTATGGTATATTAGGCCTATTGTGGTCGGCCATGCCCGATCGCTCTAGTACCCACTCTCAACTCCTTTCATCCTAGATAGGATTGGAGGACTTGTGCTGGATCTATTGGGATACATAATTTAAAGGAGCTAGTGGTTTTGTATGGGTCATTGCACTATTTAAGGCCAGTCCAAACCATGCCTTGAATAGTCCCAAAAAAATCATGCTACAGCGTATACCTACATATCATCAAAATCATTCTATATATTGGGTTCCTCATCGTGAAAATCACCCTCTAAGCATTAAAATAAGATAGAAATAGCTTCAAATGTCAAATTGAGATTTATTTTTTTGAGTGATGGGTACATTTTTACTAGGGTCATGATAGAGGAGTTCAACAATTAATGCCACCAGCATTGAGAGCCATAGAGAGCTTGGTGCTCTCGTTTAAATGCTAGTTCCATACCCTCATACATGATAGAATCCAGTGGAAATGTTGCAATCCCTACAACACCGAAATCCTAAAAACTATTAAGTCTATTGGATTTTGAGTGGGATCTAAAATTCTACTTTCTCCATATGAAATCCAATGAGGTTGGAACCACTCTCAAATATCCTAAAATGATTGATGGAATTGTTAAAAATTTAAGTGAACGGATGAAAAAAGAGAGGTAAAGGAGAAAGTTCCTTTATCTTTCATTTTCATCCTTATTTATTTCAAGTATTTAACATTACCATTAATGAACATTACTTTATCTTTCATTTTCATCCTTTTATTTTAAGAATTTAACATTGCCATTAATTAAATAGCATTAGTAGGGCCTTTTGGGGAAACGCATCCCCACATTAGGAAAATGTTTACCCTTATGTTTCCCCAAAAGGGAACGTGGGGAGATGTTTCCCCAAGCATCCTCCCCATTCTGGGAGCATGGGAAGCATGCCCCCACCCTAGGGGACACATCCACGTGGAACATGTGAAAATTTTAAAGTTGTTGCAGTTAGTTAGTTATTATTCTCCTATCAATTAATTATTTGTCTCTGCAAAATACTTGTGGCAAATATTGAATAAAACACAACTGCAACTTCACAAAACATAAATAAACCACAGGAACTGAGAAATTACTACACACAACAAATAATGAACACTGATATTTTTGGACAAATTGTCCCTAGGAAAACCCTGAAGGGAAAACCAATTCTGCAGATGAGTATTTTTATTAATTATTCAACAAAATCTGTGATGGAGAAATTACAACTATTTGTCATAATTTAGAAAACCTTCGGAATATTATTCCAATTACTTTTGCAAGTTGATTTGGGTCCCTGGAAACAAATCGGGCCGTTTGATCCAATTCAGCCTCCATATGCCTCATTACATTGGTCACACATGCGGCCCTGGCATGTTGAAAATTAGCGAGAAACGTGATTCCTTGATTTGTGCCTTAATTCAAAGAGTCAAAGTCGAGTTCCTTTTTTGTGCATGGTCGAGTTCCTAAAACTTAGGAGTGCATGGGGCAGTTAACTGTTGTGTTGAAATTGAAAGTCAAGTTCTTGATTTTTTAGTGTGAGTTAGTTTGGAAATTGAAAGAACAAGTGGAGTTAGCCTCCTAAATTTTAGGAGGAACTAGTTAACAAGTTGTGTTAACTGTTGCTAACTAGAAAAGCACCAGTTCGACTTTCCAAACATAGAACTCACTAATTTTAACCATTTGAATTGCCTTTAAAAGGAGGAACGAAGGCAAAAGCTTAATCATTGTTTTGGTGAGCATGAGTTGGTGATACCAAGCGATAGGAAGCACAAGTTTGTGCGTGGAGCTTGTGAGAGTAAAAGTGTGCAAGAGAAACTTGTGCACAAGATTTATAGAGGAGCAGAGATCAGTATCCTTGCAAGTTTTTTCAAGCCTAGTTTAAGGCTAAGAGAAGGTTGTATTCTCTATTGAAATAGTGTATTGTAAGAGATCAACTACTCGGTTTTTGCTATCAATAAAATTCTCATCAAGCAAAGGGTTTTCCCATTTGGGCTCCCTAGAAAAATATTGTGTTTTGTTATTGTGTGATTGTGCTTTTATTTGTGTTCCTATTCCACTGCAAAATTTGGTAGAGATTGTGTCTGTAAGAAAAGAAAAATTATTTTCAGATCGTTCATAACAACAGATCCGAATTTCGTGGAAATTCTACATGGTATCAGAGCGCGGATCAGAATAAAGATGGCACATCCATGTGCAACAATTCATAAGGAAAGCATATGAAGCAGGCCACAGACCAGGAGCAGCTCAAGCTAAGGGAAGGAGAGTCTGTTTTAGTGCTTCTTGTGACTGTCTTGGGGGCTGAGTAGATCAACAGCAAGGTTGAGTTGGAAAGGAATATTTTTGGGTTGGTTTTTGTGTTGAACAAGCGTGGTATTGACCTCAGATTTAGGTTGCATTATATGTGATTGTTTGCGAGAAGGCCGAGCCCCATACCTCAAGATTAGAGGGGGTTGTAAGGCCTAAAACAGTGTAGGAAGGAGCCTAGTAACCAATGAAGGAAGGGAGCTTGGAGAGAAAAGAAAACCACAGTTGTAGAAGGGTCTTTTGAGCAGTAATAAACAACCCTAAGCAGGGCGCAGACCCTACAGCAATATGCACCAGTCTAGGAGTGAGAAAAGGTATGATGTTGATGTTTTCACCTTGATTTGTTGCAAAAGAATAGAGTCCAAGTTGGACAAATATTTGTTTGCCATCTTAAGAGCAGTGAGGAGGGCTGCTAGTAGGTGTCAAAAGGAGGCCTAAGTGCAGATTAGAGAAGGATGTTGGTCTGCTAGGAGAGGTAGTTTTAGAGGCCCTAAGTACAGTTCTTGTGAAGGACTACAAGACTGTTAGTGGGCAGGTTTTAGAGAGCTCTTAGGGGAAGCGGTATGGCTTACCAAGGGTGAAGAGCAGATCACTGTCTAGAGGGTGCATCGAACTTCATAGCTTGGAAAGGGAGAGTTAAGCCGAGTGGTCAGAGAATTTGGTTAAGGAATACTGGAAGAGAGTTGAGTCTCCCAACATCAAGTAGCGGCCAAAAAGACACATAGGGCAAAGTTGTGGACTCGCAAAGCATGGTGGGAAAGAACAGGTCTTCAAAGCAGGTTCCGCTGAAGAAAGCAGGGAAGTCTATTGTCTTCTAGTTCAGAGGGAATAGTTGCAGCAACAGAGAACTTAATAGAGTTGAAAGCAGATCCAAGTGGACGAGGTTCTTCCCAGAACACCTTCCTCGCTAAGAGGGAGTGTTGAGAATTAGCGAGAAACATGATTCCTTGATTTGTGCCTTAATGCAAGGAGTCAAAGTCGAGTTCCTTTTTTTGTGCATGATCGAGTTCCTAAAATTTAGGAGTTTCCCTAAAAATTAGGAGTGCATAAGGTAGTGAACTAATGTGTTGAAATTGAAATTCAAGTTCTTGATTTTCTAGTGTGAGTTAGTTTGGAAACTGAAAGAACAAGTGGAGTTAGCCTGCTAAATTTTAGGAGGAACTAGTTAACAAGTTGTGTTAACTGTTGTTAACTAGAAAAGCACTCATTCGACTTTCCAAACATAGAACTCACTAATTTTAACCATTTGAATTGCCTTTAAAAGGAGAAACGAAGGCACAAGTTTAATCATTGTTTTGGTGAGCACGAGTTGTTGAGACCAAGCAATAGGAAGCACAAGTTTGTGCGTGGATCTTGTGAGAGGAAGAGTGTGCAAGAGAAGCTTGTGCACAATACTGATAGAGGAGCATAGATTAGTATTCTTGCAGGTGTTTTCAAGCCTAGTTTAAGGCTGAGAGAAGGTCATATTGTCTATTGAAACAATGTATTGTAAGAGATCAATTGCTCAATTTTTGCTATCAATAAAATTCTCATCAAGCAGAGGGGTTTCCCAATTGGGTTCCCTAGAAAAATATTGTGTTTTGTTATTGTCTGGTTGTGCTTTTATTTATGTTCCTATTCCGCTACAAAATTTAGTAGAGAAATTGTGTTTGTGTGAAAAGAAAAATTATTTTCAGATTGTTCATAACAGCTGATCAGAATTTCGTGGAAATTCTACATGGCACTCTGCCTCTATCTGGTAAACTCTCACCACTGGGAAAATCAACTCGGCCTCCCTAGAACTCAACTCCAATTGTCAAACTCGACCTCCCTGTGCAAATCGATCACTCTGGCAAATTATCTCCTTGCTCCGACAACTCAACCTCTCTGAAGCAACTGGCACATCTGGGAAGCTCGACCTCCCTGTAGAAAAATCAATCTCCAACAAACTTTGGAAATCACTGTGAAGAATCTATCTGGAAATCCTGTAACCAAACATTGTTGATCTCAATCTACTAGTGCCCTCACACTATCACTGCAAATCTGTGACTCAATCTCTCAATGATGTGTTCGCCAAAAACCCCATCGTTTTTCTTTTATAATCTCCTGTTGAGCAATCAACAACCACAATCTAATCTCAATCGATGGCTAAGATCGTCTTGACTTCGAAAAATAGCTTTTCTAGAAGCCACTAGAGGAAAATCGATTTACCTCAATTAATCCTGATTAATTAAGCCATTTCCCTAAGTTAGACTTAGGAAAATTAATAAACTGGCTAATTAATTCTAATTAAAGCACTTTTCCTTGGAAACTTTTCATGGGTATTAGAGAAAATTAATCCATAGTTTCCTTAGCCTCACAGACACAATCTGAGACTAGAACGCATGTTCGAGCTACATAAACTAACAGAACACTAGTAATTGATGCCCATCCCATACCTAAACCTGGCAACTTGCATAAGGTCTTAAGCTAGTGTGAAGTTTGAAGAAGACACCTAATGTGATATACTTACATGGCTTTTAACATTAAAAATGGTCCACTTTTTATGCTTCAATGACTCTCGTATGCATGTTGGTTGGTCTCGCTTGATTCCTTGAGCCTATGCTTGATGATGATCTGAACATGATAGTGGTCCAATGTTGACAATGCTTCTCCTCCACTTTATGCATGATGCTACACAACCTTTGGAGGGGATTACACTAGATGATGGAGATTGGACACTTGATGATGAGTATTGGAATCGATGATGTCTTGGGGCACCTTTTTGATGATGAGACATGAATCTTGGACAAGAAGACATGACCTTCTGAGGATACATTGCATGTTTTGGGGAGTGACGTGTCCTTTGGAGCATATGCACCCCATATTGGAGATGATGTCACCCTTTTGAGGCTTCTACACTCACACGTGTGACCTTTTGAAGAGAATTTTTCATGTTTTACCATTGCCTTTTCATTCTAGAGACTACTTTGGGGATCAACTTGAGACCTATCCACATTATATCATGGACTTTATGGATTTAGTGAATTATTATCCAAATTAGGGCATAGTGCTTGGTTGCCATACTATAAATAGGGAAGCACTAACCTTATTTTGAATCAATGCACAATTGAGAGAGATCACTTCTAAGTTCTATTAGATACTCGTCTTTTTCTCCAATTCACTATGAAGTGCTAGTTGAGTGACTTCTCTTGAGAGACATTGTTTTGTGGATGGTTCTCTTTTTATGGATGATTATTGGTGAACTTTGATAACACATGCGATTTAATGTGAGATATCTTCTTCTAATCTTATTTATTGTTGATGGATACGGAATATTAAGTATTCACCATACTTTTGTTGGTATTTTTATCTCTTTACTCTCCTTGAACAAGGTTTCTCATCAAGTTTTTTGAGGTTACCTAAGTTAAGCTCCCTCCCTTGTTTGTCTTTGAAAATAAAATGTGAAATTCCTAGCTACCAAGAAGGTGTTATTAACCCAATTAATTATTTCCTGGTACTTATTCACGGCAAATTAATTCTTTTGCGAAAGTAATGAATAATACATGAACAATCCCGGTGACAACCAAAGATTCTATTATTTGTTGGGCGAGTGTTCAGTAGGGTTTCAAGATTATTCAGGAGTTGAACACCATGGAGGGGCGCAAAGGGGGGAGCTCCACTCCCTCCTATAGTCAAGCAGTAGCCAGTTGAGGTAAGAAACCAATGGAAACTGCTAGAAGTCTTCCAGGAGAAGGGAAAAGGAACATTGGCGAGGCACAGGATTTGACCAGTTCAAGGGAGGGCAATAGATTAAAAGAAAATGAGGAAAAGGACAAGAAATAGGAAGCAGAAAACAAAACGCAAAAGGGTCCATGTAAGCCTAAGGTTGACGTCACACCCAAAGTAGTTTTAAATGGTCCTGCACTGCAGGCGCACAGGGATCACATGCGGACCTATGCTATCATTTGTAATTTCATGGGATTATGGCCCACCGAGAAGGCGCTACAGGCGTGGATCAAATACCACTGGAAACCTAAAGGAGGCATAGACCTACACCTTGGATCAAAAGGTTTCTTCACGGTAGTCTTTACAAATATAGAGGACAAAGACAGGGTGTTTGAAGGAGAGCCCTACTTCTATGCAGCTACAGGCCTTTATATGCGGCCTTGGATGATGAATTTTGTACCGGAACGCGAGACTTTCACTTCGGTCTTGGTCCGAGTAAGACTTTATTCCCTACCTCTAGATTACTGGCAAACTGAATCTTTATCTACAATAGGAAATAAATTAGGGCGTTTTGTCAGAGCATCTAAGGCAACCAGAAGGGGAAAATACACTTCTTTCGCCTGAATATGTGTGGAGATGGATCTCTCTGGAGCTCTACAGGATGAGGTCATCCTGGAAGTTTTCGATGAAGAATGGGTGCAAACAGTGGATTATGAGCATATTACTTTCAGATGTCGCAGGTGCCATGAACATGGGCACCTATTTAAAGATTGCCCTCTTAGTAAAATAGAGACCAAAAGTAAAGCTACCACAATGAAAGACACTGAAAGCTTTCACAAAGTGGGATATAGAGGAAAGGGGGGTAAAAGAAGGCCAAAGAAAAATCAAACAGAGGGGCAACAAGCCAGTCCGAACAGGTTCCAAGTACTAGAAGAAGAGGAAGAGACAACAAAGGTAGATCAGGAAATGGAGAGCAGCCCAGGGGAAAAGGAAAAGGAAGAAAATAGTGTGAAAACACATGATATTTATAAACAGAAAGAGACTACGCTGAGCAACGGGGAACTGGAAATGGACCAAGAAATGACCCCGAGTGAGATGGAAATGGAGGATCATGAACTGCAGGATATTCTTGACAGAGAACACCTAGATCTGGAAGGATTCTTGAAACAGGGGACCATGGGAGGGGTTGACTCACTACCTCAAGAAGAGTTTAATAGAGTGCAGCAGCTGTTCCTATGGAGAACCCAGGCTAACGAGCTGGAAGGACCAAGAAACACCGAAAGGCAGGGCAACGAAGGGGTGAAAATTATGAAAACCACACCAGGACTAGCTCCCAGAAATCCAGGAGGAAAAGGGGGCAGAAAAAACAAATTGAGTTATTGATGGAATGTGGAAAACTAATGATAGATTCAGGTAAGATGAAAGATCTAACCAGCTACTCCTTTACAAATCTTTCATAATGAAGTTAACATCTTGGAATATCAAAGGTATAGGAAGTAAAAGGAAACAAAGGATACTTAACAATAGAATGAAACAAGAAGCTCCGGACATGATCTTTATCCAGGAAACTAAATGTTCCATTCAAAAAATAAAGGAACTACACAGTAGATGGCTCAATAAATATGAGTTTCTAGAAGTCAAAGCAGATAAAACAGCAGGAGGTATTCTTACTCTTTGGAATCCCCAAAAGATTGGCATAATAGATGTTGAAGCATCTAGGAATTATTTATCAGTGGTTATTCAGCCTGTGGGAGACAGGGAGATGTGTTTAATTACAAATGTTTATGGCCCTCAAAGACCTGATGATAAGCTCAGGCTTCTAGATTCTCTTGTGGAATTAAGAGATAGACATGCAGGAATACCATGGATAATGGGCGGGGACTTTAATATGATTAAATCCTTTACGGAGAAAAAAGGTGGGACCAGAACTTTAAGCAAAGACTCTATAGCATTTCAGAATTTTCTAGACAACAAGAAGCTAGTTGACACAGATACGAGTAATGGCCTCATTACATGGAACAATAAGAGAGGAGAGTCTCAAGTAGCCTCAAAGTTAGACAGATTCATTATCTCAGAGGACCTCATGCTCATAGGCCTGGATATGACAGTGAGAATTCTCCCCTTTGATGGCTCGAACCATTGGCCTATCCAACTTGAGGTTCAGGGCATTGGCACCCCCAAGAACAGACCTTTTAGATTTGAGAATATCCGGATATCTGGCTTACCCACCCAGATTTTATCAGCAACATTGCAAAATGGTGGACAGAGGACCTACAGATTCAGGGTGCGAGAATGTTTCTACTACACAAACGACTGAAACATATCAAGCTCAGACTCAAAGATTGGAACAACAATGAGTTTGGCAACATTTTTGAAGTGAAAAAAGCTGTCGAATGTAAAATGCAAGAACTCAATCAAGCCCTTATCATGGATGGATTTGATAGGGCAAGAAATGATCAAGTCACCAAGCTTCATCAAGACTAGGAGAACTTATGTAAACAAGAGGAGATATTTTGGAGACAAAAATCAAGAGTTCAATGGCTAAAAGAAGGGGAGAGAAGCACAAGGTTTTTCCACAAATCCACAATGGCGAACAAGTCGCATAACAGGATCTCAACGATCAAGGACTCTGGAGGTCAATTACTCAATACCCATGAAGACATAGAAGCTGTGTTGGTTCAGCACTTTCAAAGTATCGCAAAGGAGACCATCTTAGATAGAGCTCATTTATCAGGGACTTCACTAAGCACATTCCTAAGCTAGTAACAAGAGAAGATAATTACAATCTCAATAGGCCGGTGAATGAAGAGGAGGTTAGTGATGTTATCAAAGAAATGCAGAATGGAAAAGCGCCAGGCCCTGATGGTTTCAATGTCGATTTCTTTAAAGCTTGCTGGAACATTGTCAAGCAAGATATTTTGAATGTCGTGGATCCAGGATGAATAGAACCATTCTGAAGGTGCTCAATACTTCCTTCATCTCTCTGGTCCCCAAACAGGACAATGCCCTGACTCCAGACAAATTCAGACCCATAGCTTTATGCAATGTGGTGTACAAGATAATATCCAAAGTAATTGCCAACAGACTCAAACCCCTTCTTCCCACTCTGGTTTCTGTGGAGCAAATAGGATATGTGGAGGGCAAACAAATTCTCAATAGCATCATTCAAGCGGATGAGGCGGTTCATTCATTGTTAAGTAATAGGAAGGTAGGAATGATTATGCAATTGGACCTAGCCAAAGCTTATGACAAGTTGAATTGGACCTACATCAGGAAGGTCCTTCTAGCCTTTGGATTTGACCACAACTGGGTAAGGTGGGTAATGGCCTTGGCGACTTCATCTAGTTTTTCAATTTTGGTTAATGGTTCTCCATCTAAGAGTTTTAAACCTTCAAGAGGCCTCAGGCAGGGAGATCCTCTCTCCCCCTTTCTCTTTATCCTCATGATGGAAGGACTTGGTCGATCTATCAAGCATGCTAAAGAAGTGAGTACTATCCAGGGTCTCAAACTCTCCGAGACTGGACAGGCTTTGACCCATCAACAATTTGTAGATGATACCATGCTTCAGGGCATCCCCACGGTCAAAGAGGCACTAGCTTATAAACAAATCCTACGTGACTTTGCCATGGCAGCGGGTACAGAGGTAAGCCTCTCCAAATCTAAGATTTTCTTCTTTAATACTAATATTGCTATTCAACGGAATATCTCCAGAATTTTGGGCTTTCAAAGAGAAGTGCTACCTTCCAAATACTTGGGAGTTCCACTAACTCACAAACCTTTGCACAAGAGTATTTGGGAGCCAATGATTAACAAGCTACAGGACAAGACCCGGAAATGGACAATTAGATCTTTGAACTTGGCAAGCCGACTGGTGCTTACAAAAGTTGTCCTTCAATCAATCCCCATCTTCATGCTTTCAGCCCTTCCAGCTCCAAAAGGAGTCTTGCATCAATTTAGAATCATTCAAAGAGACTTTCTTTGGGGTAAGGGAGAGGGGAGAAAGAAATGGGCCTCAGTAGCCTGGGATACTATTTGCAGACCTAAAAACCACGGAGATCTTGGTCTGGATGATCCGGAAGTGCTAAACAAAGTTTTAGGGGCAAAATTATGGTGGAGATGGGTAAAAGATCCAAAGGCTCGGTGGGCTCATATTTGGAAAGAAAAATACGCTAGCAATTGGCAAAACAGTGACCACATAAGGATGTCTGGCATCATAAAAGGCTCCTACATCTGGAATAAAGCGCGGGAGAATAGAAGCATAGTTCAAAAAAATAGTTTCTGGGAAATCAAAGTGGGAGATCTAGCATTGTTTTGGGAGGATAAATGGCAACAAGAACCTATACTGCTAAGAGAGGACTTTGTGGATCTCAAGAATGACACTGACACCAAAGGGCTACTTAGGGTAAAAGAATTTTGGGATCAGACAAGTAGTGAAGGAAAATGGCGTACCTGGAAGAATATGGAATACAGGGATGACAGCCCCTTGAAAGCAAAAGCTGATGCACTTCTAACAATGTTGTACCAAAGGAAAATACTGGTATCAGAGGATCATGACCAACTTAGATGGGGAAATAATAATGAAGGCACCTTTAATCTTAAGGAGGCAAAGCGCTTAATCCTGGAGCTTGATTCTAATGAACCGGATAGGGTTTGGCAAAACCTATGGAGGCACCAAGGATGGATGAAAACCAAACTTTTCATGTGGCTGGTACATCATAAGAAAATTCTGACTTGGGAGAATATTCGGAAGAGGGGTGTTCTGGGACCATCTAGATGCCAGCTTTGTGAGCCTCAAGAGGAAACGATGGAGCACCTACTCAATAACTGCATATTCAGCTCCAATTTGTGGGATGATTTTGCCTTCATTTTCAAAAAGACAGACAGGGACAGAGGGAGCATCACCAATACCCTTAATAAATGGAGGAGGAAACTTCTCTGATTATGAAATAATCAGCAAAGCTTGGGCTTTAACTCCAAGCTTCATAATATGGAATGTCTGGAAAGAAAGGAACAACAGAATCTTCAAAAATAAAAAAAAGTTCCTAATAGAGCATTATGGCTCAGATCTTAAGACAAATTAAGGAGTCGGTGGGAACTTTAATGCAAACTTTCCCAAGAAATCCCCCTTCAGAAGCTGATATGCAGATACTTCTTCAATTGGGTATGCGGGGCTTATTCCTCAGGGCATGGACACGAAGGTAAAGAAACTGGTCACTGAGAAAGACTTCTGGCATCCTCCCCCTCAGGGTTTTATGAAATTCAACATAGATGGAGCCTCGAAAGGCAATCCGAGTATTGCTGGTTATGGTGGGGTGTTAAGGGATGAAAACGGTTGCATCCATTTCATTTATCATTGCCATCTGGGAAGAGCCACAAACAATATGGCGGAGCTAATAGCACTAGAACAATGTTTAGAAATCCTGAAGCGGGACAATCTTCAGAATATCATAATTGAAGCCGACTCTGAGCTAATTATTTATTCGGTCAAGAGAACCTGTTGTGGTTCGGCGCCGGAAAAGGTCTCAAGACACTGAGGCTGCTTCAGGTCTTTCAAAGGATACAGTTCCACCTTCTGCACTTGAGAACCGTAAGTTTCACTCATGTGCGAAGGGCAGCTAATAAATTGGCGGACATTCTAGCTAATAAAGGGGCTCTCTGCACCAAAAGCAGTGTCAAGTTTAGATGGCAAGAGATGCCACAGGGTAGTTTGAGGGAGAATTGTCTCAATCAGGCGAATGAGGATCGAATGCTATATCGAAATAGAGTTGGTCAACAACCGCAGAGATTGGATCTAGTAGATACGGATCCAATATGAAGTGGTGTTTCAGAGGTGATTTTGCAATGGGGATGCAGGTCTTTGCCAGCTTTCTCAGCCCAGGGAAGCACGAACACAAGGGTCTTAGGTGGAAGTTGCTCGGCAGCTAGCGATTCTCAGATGCGCGGACGGCGAATATCAAAGGTGGTAAGAAGATTTCCTTCTTCCTTGGGATCCAGCGAATGAGGAGTAGGGGTGATGTGAAGGACCAGAGTCTCGGCTTTCTCATTCAACTTGAAACCCTCCATATTACTACCTGTGGTGTCAATACCAACTGTGGGGTGGTTTACGTGTATCGCGTGCCCTTAAAGCCGGGAGTGGTTTCTCTGAGTTGAGCACAATTCCACTCACCACTCTACAAGTGGCCAAGGTAGGAGAGAGAATACCACCCTCATCGGGCGGTTATTCTCTGAGCTTCTTGTTCATGCGATAATGATCCTCCACCGTTGGATCTGGCAAGGAGAATCAACGACCATGATACGGCGTGCATGTTGGTGGGTCCGCCTATGGTGTCAATACCGGCCTCGGGGTGGTTTACGGTTTATCGTGCACCCTTAAACCCGGGAGCAGTTTCTCTAAGTTGAGCGCGATTCCACTCACCAAACTACACGTGGGAAAGCTAGGAGAGAGATTACCGCCCTCATCGGGCGGTTATTCTCCGAGCTTCTTATTCATGCGATATGATCCTCCACCGTTGGATCTGGCGAGGTGAATCAATGGCCTAGATACAGCATGCATGTCGGTGGGTCTGAGTCTTGTAGTGTGTATAGCTTTGTGGTGGGTCAACGAGTGTTCGAGTGTACCACTCACGCATTGCTTATTTTCTCTTTGCGAAACTAAAATTCTGTTTAGCTGGGGGTTCATTTCTTTTTTGGATATGGGTTACTTTTGCTCTGTTGCATGGGTCTTTATGGCCCAAATGCGGGTTCAACCTTTTGGTTAGGAAGTAAAACCTAAGGCTAAATGGTTTAGCTTTTGGTTGTTTATATTACATGTAAATTTCTCCTTTTGGTTATTTTGAATAGAAGGCACGACTCTTGCATTAGCAAAAAGAAATACATGAACAACAACACCAATCACAAAATAAAATTACTAGAAATATTCAAGAAACCGACCACACAATTTACAGTGGTATTTTTGGACAAAATGTCCCTAGAAAAACCCCAATGTGGGGGAAACCATTTTTTAGATATGATGGTTTTCATTAATATATTCAGCAAAACTACTTATTGAGAAATTACAACTGTTTGCCTGACACTGGAAAAGCTCTGGCAATATTTTTATCTCCACCTTTGAACAAACCGATCTAAGAAACTTCACTATCTCCCTCTGCAAATTAACTCGGCCCTTTCCTACAATTCGCACCTCCTCTGGGACTTGCACTGGCAGCCTCCAGCAATTCATATTGGCAATCTAGCAGCTTCCAGAAATTCAATCTGCCTTTCCTGCAATTCGCACTACCCTTTCCTACAATCGCACTGTTGTTTCTACAATTCGCACTGCCACTAGAAATCTCGATTCAGCTTTCTCGACAACTCGCATTGCCTCTAGGAATTCACTCTGGAAAATCGCACTGGTAAATTGGCAAGCTCGAACTAGCAAATTCAACCTCCTCCTGCATAAATAATTCACTCTCATTCTAATACTCATAAATTGGAAATATCAGTGGAGAATAAACTCCGGCCATTTCTTCCCAATCATTGCTACTGAAACCCTCTTAGAGTCTCCGAAAATCACCCACTCGATGTGCTCTGTATCTTCTTTCTATCCCCAATGTTGCCCATCAATCTTCCTTTATAATCTCTCGTTCACGAATGAATAACCACAATTAGGATTTTGCTTGATCCAATCGATGGCTAAGATCATCTTAGACACATTCTACAAGCTTCTAGAGGAAAATCAAACTTATCCCAACTAATTCCAATTAATTATCCACTTTTCCTAAGTTTAGACTTAGGAAATATTTAAAAATCACTAATTGACATAATTAAGACAATTTCCCTAGGT
This sequence comes from Pinus taeda, assembly GCA_000404065.3. Lineage (NCBI taxonomy): Eukaryota > Viridiplantae > Streptophyta > Pinopsida > Pinales > Pinaceae > Pinus > Pinus taeda. Next base: position 189,395 of record APFE030752932.1, read on the forward strand.
GAAACTCAGGAAAAATTACATGGGATTGGAGATAATTAACCCCTCCATGTTCTTAGCCTCAATGACAACTCTCAACACTAGAACAATTGTCTAAGCTACAATATTTAACAAATGTTATGCTTAGAGGTATAGGGGACACAAGTTAGTCTCCCTTAGTTCCTTAAACTCACATCCATCTCTTTTCATCCAAAGTTGTTACTCCTAGACTTCATTAACCCCAGATTGAGAAAGCCACTAGTCCTCTCTCTTGTGTCAATCATTTAAATCTCTAAAATCCATTTTCTTTCTTTGTTTTATGGTAAATTGGGGTTTAATTAGAGCAAAAATATATATTTTCCACACTTATTGTCTTAGATGTTATTGTCCTAGGGTTAGAAATTGTTTGGAATACAGTAGAAAAGCAAAAGTGTCATTAAGTGTATTTTCAGCCATAAATTAGGGCTGACATCTAGGGTTTTAATAGGTGTTGCATACTTTTTAACCACATAAAATAGTAAGCCTCGAGGGTAGCTCAATTGGTCAAAGTCTCGTTGCTAAAGCACCTCGCCATTGGGAGGTCACAGGGTCAATTCTTCTCGACACCCTCAGGGTTAGGCTCTAATTAGTTTGACCAACGGAATGTGATCTCTTTGGGTGGATCTGCCCAGATTTTCCTCAAAAAAAAAGTTGAAAAAAAAAACACATAAAATTGTAATTAATTCTCTAGTTTACTCTTATTTTTAGCCCTCATCTTGTCTATTGATGCAATTTCTAATTTTTCATGCTAGTTTACTCCAGCAAAGTGTAATTTCTTGATTGTGTGCATTTAGGGACCTTCTTTGAACCTTTACCAATCAACCTAAGCCTATAGAAGAGCCATTGGACACTTTGAACTCAAATCTCGAAATTACCTCTCAAATCACTATAAACCCTAATTGTGGAATCCTCTAGAATATTCGTGATAGAAGTAGAACCCTTAGGGGGCCCTTGACTTGCTTTGACTCAGCCATTTGATTCCTAAGATGTACTAGGGAAGCCCCCTTCTATCAATATAATTCCTTCACTAAAACAAGGGGGGCAGTTCCTAAGGTGACAATGGTGACACTCCCATTGTTGCTTATTCTCTGGGTCACCCAGTGAGACTTGCCACCAAGGTGCTAGATTTTGTTGTAACAAGTCTCTGACCATGTCTACAAATATATCTATGCATATATCTCAGATCATCCACAACTCAATCAAACTAGCAAGCAAAGGTGATCGCATCTCTTCTCGGAAGTCCCCTCACACATACCCACCTTGTGGAAAACACAACATATATGAAATTATAAGTCTCTTAATGGTAAATGGAATAAAGGAAGACCAACAGAAACCAAATTTCCAAAAATGCCATGTGTTGTGCTATCAAGGTACCCACCATAGGACTATCTCACTTTAAAAGATATCGCCAATTTGACAGACTCGCACTTTCAGTGCATTACTGCTAGCATTGTGACTATAGTTAAAAACTAACAACTAAAAGAATGGAAGCTCCTTTAAACCTGATCCACACCCATACAAACCTTGAACAGATCCCTAAATCAAAAACCAATCCAATTAAGAAAAAGGCAACTTCTCCAAATCCAATCTAGATAAGCAATTTTATGGTTCCAATGAGATTTGGGTGCGGGTGCAAGTATGCCCAGGGGGAAATTCTGGTAACTCTGTCGTCAGCTTTATTTTTGAACAAAAATGCATAGAAGCCTTTTCCACAAAAATAGAATTTAAACTTCCCAACCATGCATGGAAACCACAATTTTGGAATCCATCCATCAAGGACTTTTGGAGATGAACAGGATCCAGTGAACTTTCATATTTTCAGCCAATGGGCCCTATTACTGCTCAAACTAGCAGGGGTCCTAAAAGGGGATCCTTGAAGGGTTATTACTAGGTCAATGGTAGCAATGGAGCAATAGCCCACTGTCACCTCGGCTAAGGCTCCCTACTCTTCACAGACTTTCACCGATGGAAGGAGACCTGGTATAATGAGGATCACGAAGATGAATGGACCAATTATAGGGTGAAAGGTGATCCTAGAAGCCTATTCACAAGAGACGCTCAGATATAAGGCTTGCTTGCATTGAAAGCAAGATGAAAGGCTCTCTAGGAAGGGCTTAAGGGAATTCTAGGGCTAGGGTTTGAGTTTATGACTTGTCAAGAAGATTCTTAGCTCCTAAAATCCTTGTAAGAAACTTGGCTTCCAAGTGATCCTTGTGAAATTGGCTTTAATAAGTTGTGGGACCACACGGGACCAAGGGGACACGAGGTTAGATCAAGGGAATGGGGTTGAGCAAACAATGATGTGCTTGACCTAATCAAGGACGAAAAGGGGATCTAGGAAGGAATTGTCAATGAAAGGTAATGCAATGATCTCAGTGAGATTTCTAGCCAAAGGAAACCTAGTGCAACGAACAGTCCCCAAGCTAGGGCTTGCAATATCTTGAGATCCCACCGTCGGATTTGCTTGAAATTTGAAAGGCCTATAGAGAAAACTTTGGCGCAGTTGTGGACCAAAAAACGAAGTATTTTGATGGCTAGATTGTGAGATAAGTGATGCCCTAGGTAACCTAATGGGCTAGGCCTAGAAAAGAAGAGGGAGGAGAAGAAACAAGGTTTAAGGTGATCACCTTATGGTGGACCAGTGCCTAATCCTTTGGGTAGATTTGGAGTCAAGAGTAATTATGACTACGGACATTGAATTTTCTATGTCAAGGAGGCCTCAAAGACAACTTCACATAGCATTAGGGCAATAGCAAAAGCAACTTCAAGAACTTTATACTTCGTTTTGCAAATTTGATGGCTTATCAAGAAGAACTTCAATGAAGAAGCATTTCTAGGAACATTCATTCATAATACATGGCCCATACATGAAGCATCACTATCTAGAAACCGAATTTCCACAACTCCGCATAAATGGATTCAATAAATTAGCCCTAGTATAGCGAAATCCCAGCAACAATGTATGTGACAAAATAGAAAAGAAAATATCATTAAATTGCACTTACATGTATTAAGAGTATATCCAACCATCAAGAATTTGCAAATCAAGAAGCTCCAAGACGAGAAAATAATCTAAACATCAAAATTCATTTCATGCTCCAAAATTCTTCCTCCAAGAAGGATAGCGAAATTCTCAAGAGAGATACAAGTCCAATCCAAATGATGATGCTAAAATGAATTCACATCACTTGTATTTATACACTTCTAATGAGTTCGATTTAGCTAATTAGGCCTACATTAGCCCTAGAACAAAATAATGTGCATAATAGCTAATTTTTTGCGACAAGCCCACCAAACTAGCTCATAAACAAAAGAATAAGCCTCTTAAGAGGTTGAATGATCAATAATACATGTCGTTGGGCCTTCTAAGAAGCCCGATGAAGTCCATAAGTGCAACAATGATGAACAGGACTCCCAAAAGTAGTGGACAAGAGGTTGGCCCCTTCTTCTCCAAATAATAAACTTATGGTGCTCCCAATGGGTGTGAGGGCACACAAGTAACCTCATGGGTCTCCAAGGAGATGAAGATGCCTGTAGACCATTTGTAAGGGCTCAGATGATGGTGTAAGTGATGCCACATCAGCATACAAGTTCTGGGTCATCTGCCAAGTGCATGGTACAATTGTGGAGTCAGTTGGGCATGGTGAACTAGATGCATCTTCCTCCTCCAATAGGTGAATCTTGAACAATCTCTTAACATCTTTGGGGATCCATGGATTGTTGTCTACTACTGTGGATGCCCATGGCTCTCTACACACACCCTACATGTGTTAATGTAGCCCTCTGGAGGGTTAAGACCTCGTATAGGGAGACTAAACCCAAAATGGAGACCATCTGAAAACCTGCATAAGATCCAATGCGTTCCCTAGCCTTCCAGTACAACAAGTCATTTAAGGAAATCGAATTAAAGAGCTTACAAACCATTGACAACAGGTGTGCACTTCATAATGGCATGCCCTTCCATAGTGGGCTTTGGCATGTGCTAATGTCTCCAAGCTCCAAATGGGGTTAACCAAGTACCCTATTAGGTGGTTTCTACCTTTCAAGGGGATAGTATGTCCAAGGTACACCCATCAAAGGGTGGTGGCATGTGATAAAGGGATGAATGGAGTAGGGAATGGAAGGGCTAGGCCTGGGCCACATGTTGGGGTACAAGGGTAGCTAGTAAAAGAGAAGCCCACACTTGGGTATATAATGTATAGGAGGGAGCAATTGTGGTGCATGAGGTGCCCCGACCTTGATTTTTTCACCTTTCTTTATATGCCTTTTGCCTTTTATGATTTTTCTTTGATTAACTGCTCGGGCTCATGGGATAGGAGCATGATGTGTAAAGTATATAATGGATACCCCTTTAAGATAGGGCCAATTCATTGACCACCAGGGGTTGGGACAATCATGGGTTTCTGAATGATAAAGCAAACTCATCTAGGGCCTATAGGAACCAGGGTGATGGCTATGATAATGGGGTAGAGCTCATGTATTGGTTTTTGCCCACGTGCTAAATGTGTTTGTCCCGACCATCTTTTGCAATTTGTGGTACATTTTCCTGTTGGATGTGGCCAATTATGCTTTTACTTTTCTTTTCAGTGGCATCAACCTCTGGGGCATCATTCCAGGCCCGACCCAAGGTGTGGGCTAGCAGACGAGGAAGGCAAACCCTATGTGGACCCAGGTGGGAGAAATGATTAATGGGATTATAATGAGCAAAAGGGGAGTGATATATGTGGATGAGGGAGCGGGACCATGCAACCAAAATCAGGGTTTCCCATGTAGTACCATCCATAAAGCCCAAAGGTCAGTAAAAGAGATGAAGCGAACAAAGTTCCTTCCGAACAAAGTTCCTTCTATAAATTAATTACTCCAAAAGACTTGAAATATCAAATTATCCATTAAGGATATGAATATTATATTAAATAAAATGAATAAGAATGATAATGAATGATTTACAAATGAGAACGAGAGGCTTGCTTATATACCAAGCAAGTGTCTCTTCATGAAGAGTCGTGTCCTTATTGACATGCCTCTTCACTAATTATAGCTTTACAACTATTTTATGATTATTTATTTTTAATTTTATTTATATTTATATATTTTATTCGTTACATTGCCTTCTTCCTCAAAAAGCTTTGTCCTCAAAGCTTGTCGATGAAAAAGGCTTGATCCCTTTTTCTGCTTCGAAAGTCTTTCTGACTCGGAATAGTCATCCTCGACAATACAAGTTGATAAGATCTTCTTAGTGACAAACAAAAATGTCGCACTGAGAAGGGATCAGACCATCCTAGATTAATCTTCTGTATAGCATTCTGATCACTAAAATTTTGTAACGACTTGTCAGCATAAGACAGAATTAAAGTTACGTCATTATTCTTTGAAACATTAATTTGTTGTCTATAGTTTGAATGGTCCTAATACACAGCTTGGTTGATTTGTCTATTCTCATGATTCAGATGTCGATATAAAGTTTTTCGATTTTCTTCTGGCGAAGATGTTGTTGAACTGGTTATGGAACATTCACTTGGGATGTCCATTGTCTGAACTGCAACATCTACGTGTGTCTTTTCTTCAACTGACTTGTCCTTTTGAGTTGTCATATTCACTAGATCGGTATTTGTTCCCTTATTTTCAACTTGAACTGTTGTGACTGGGGATTTCGATACTTCTTCTTGAGTGACTTGTTCCAACTTATCTTTTAATGCTTTCTTATCCTCCTTAAGTTTCTTAGTTCGATTGAGCAGACTTTGATTATGGTTTCTCAGACGTAAAAGTTCTTTGGTTTTTGATTCATCAACCTTATTTTCAATGTTTTGAGTTTTAAGATTTTCATCTTTTAGATCTCTGATTTGTTCTAATAAATTTTTATTAAGGTTCTTTAAACGTAAATTTTCCTCTTCTTGTTCTGATAAATGCTGCTCAAGTTCTTTCTTTGAGACTTTAGTCTTCTTCACTTGTGCTAGTAATTTTTCGACGTGGTCCTTGAGACGAGAAATTTCTTCGTCCTTTTCCATTATTTCTTTGTAATGTATATCCACAAGATTTTTATGTTTGCGTTCTAACACTTCCTTGCTTTGTTGAATTTTGGCTATTTTGTCATTCTCTTGATTTTTTTGCTACAATTTCTTGGTACATTAGATTATATCGTTTGGTAGAAGTGATGATGGATGTAGAGAATCGAAGAAGGAATCCATTCTCTGTCTCTTCTCAAGTCGCTCAAATATTGTAATTAATTGTTCGATATCTCTTGTGATTGATTGTCTTTGTTCCTTACTCATGGATTCCATATTTTTTCTTTTTCTTCACTTCTTTTATCTTTCTTTTCTTTTCTTTTTTTCTTTTTCTTTTTTTTTTAACTTTTATATGATATATTCTCTCTCCTTTTTTTTTACTCTCTTTTTGTATAATTTCTCTTTTTTTTTGTATATATTTTAATCTATAAAATATATTTCCAC
>APFE030752932.1:196289-222576 GCA_000404065.3 Pinus taeda
ATTTGGATGAGACGTGACTCTTGGTACGGTCACAATCTTTAGATTTGAACGATAAAATTATTTAGATCACACCTTTTTCTCCAATGTTATCAAAATATCTTCTACTTTTAAAATACCATGGGCAATTACCATGTTTTGTTTCTAAAACCTCGGTTAATGTTCTCCACGTAAAATGTAAAACTTACCATTGGTTTCTAAAACCATGGGCAATTACTATTGGTTTCTACAATACCATGGGTTGTTTCTAAAACCTCGGTTAATGTTCTCCACGTAAAATGTAAAACTTACCACTGGTTTCTAAAACCACAGGCAATTACTATTGATTTCTAAAACCACGGGCTTCTCCACGTAAAAAGTCTTAAATATACTTGAAGAGATTCATGCTTATCTTTATTATGCACTTTCTATCAATAATGTAAAACCTTATATATATATCACTTTTTTTTTTTTTTGTTTGTTCAGAATATATTATTTCCTTTCCTCTTTTTTTTTATATACCCTTCTTCTTTATTCTTTATTATTTTTTATTTTTTTTAGCAAACGCCAAAGACCTAAAAAATGGAGAAGCTCCCAATGTGTGGCGAAACACTTCAATTATGACAGCAACAAGGTTGATGATAGGTTGATAGCCAAAGGCCTGGTGATCAGTCAAACGTGGCTCTGATACCAAATGAAGCGAACAAAGTTCCTTCTATAAATTAATTACTCCAAAAGACTTGAAATATCAAATTATCCATTAAGGATATAAATATTATATTAAATAAAATGAATAAGAATGAGAATGAATGATAATGAATGATTTACAAATGAGAACGAGAGGCTTGCTTATATACCAAGCAAGTGTCTCTTCATGAAGATCAGTCCTATTAGACATGCCTCTTCAACCTAATTACTAGCTAAGTTTAACTAACTATTATTTGATGATTATTATCTTTTACATTATATTTATATTATTTATATATTTTATTCGTTACAAGAGATCCCATGGAACTGGGGTGCAAGGTTAGCATCCAAAAGAGGTCTAGGGGACAAGAGCATAGACCTAGCCCACTCTTTCCGCCGAATCCCCCTATTAATCCATGCCCAGAAGTATCCATGATAACCAAACTATAATATTTAATTACTAAATGACAAAGCATACCTTTAGGTTCGGGAGGCCCACTTTCAAACATACGATCATGAAAGATGGGTGAGGGACCACATGGCTAGCTCAGGTGGCCGAAAAATGGCACAACAAGCTAGTTGGTGGCTGCAAGTGGCTATTGGCTGCCAACTAAGGACCATCTTGGAGAAAAAATCTCCTAGAGATATCACCTACAAAATGGTAGGTAACGGGCCCCATCTAGCTTTATAACAAAATGACAAGAGTCTTTTGAGCTAGACTCTTTAACTTTCCATGTAACAGACTCAACAAACAACTAGAAGGCATTAGAAGCACCTCATTAAGAAGGCAGCGGGTCAGAGCCTGAATGAAGGGAGCAGGGAGCAGATGTTGCTGCCTGCAGCAGACCCCCAGGGCAGCCCTCCCCCAAGCAATTGCCACACGGCCTCAATGCAATCTGTCAGCCTTATTTTGAACAGAAAAGTATATGATCATTTTCCAACCCTAACAGAATCTAAGTTGTCACCAATTTGTGGTAACCACATTTTTCAATCCTTGTCAAAGACTTGAAATGACAGCAAAGATCCAACAAACTCACCAATCAGGGCTGTTTCAGAGAACAGATGTGCATTGTTCCACGGGATACTAGTAAGATTTAAAACCAAGGAGCCCCGTCTAACTTTTAAACAAAATGCTGGGAGCCTTTTGAACCAAGTTGACTTTCCTGCAACAGACTCAATGAGCAGTTTGAAGGCATCAGAAGCACCTTGCTAAGAAGGCAGGCCCTGAACAGCTGAGAGGACAGTTAATACTCCTCCCCACCCTGAAATTTCTGCCAGCCTTATTTTCAAACAGAAATTCATAGAAGCTTTTTCCATGGTAATAAAATCTAAGCTTCCCAACCACATGTCGTGACCACAGTTTTTGAATCCATCGACAGACAACTTCTAAACAGCTGGGATCCAGTAAACTTGCCATCAGGACAGTTTCAGAGAACAGCAGTGCATTGTTCTTTGGGACTTTTGAGCCTAGAAGCCCATCTAGCTTTTTAACAAAATGCCGTGGTACTTCTGAACTAGACTTTTTAACTTTCCTGCAGCAGACTGAATGAGCAGCTAGAAGACATCAGAAGTGCTTTGTGAAGAAGACAAGCGAGGGCTTGTACCAAGAAGATGTCAGCCAACACCACCACCACCACCCTCCCATCCCATGCACCCAAAAATCTCTGTCAGCCTTGATTTTGAATAGAAATGTATAGAAGCATTTTCCACACTCTTAGAATTTAAACTTCCCACCCATATATAATAACCATAATTTTTAAATCCATCCATTAAGGACTTCTAGACAGCTAGGAATCAGGATCCAGTGAACTTGCCCATCAGGGCAGTTTCAGAAAACAGCAATAATTTCTTTTCCGGGACTCCCAATGAGATTTTTGGCCAACAAGCCCCATCTAACTATTTAACAAAATGCTGGTGCCTTTTGAACTAGATAGTTTAACTTTACCAGCAACAGACTCAAGGAGCAGCTTCAAGACATCAGAAGCACCTTTCAATGGCCTGAACTAGTGAGAGTGGAACAAATTCCACACTCCCCAACAGAAGAATGGAGATGAAAGAAGGCAAAAGCAGAGATCGGGAACCCTAGCAGAGTGTGATTTAGGATATCATAAACTATGTGTCTAGTCTATTCTAGAGTATTATTAAGAATGAAGGGTACTAATTTAACACACCATCCAAGAAACTAGTTTAGTACATTGCCAATTTACCTCAATTGAGGATAAAAAAATTGGCACACAACTAGATAGATTTAGATTAGCACAATACAGAGATTTTACAGCCATAATTAGATACAGTGTCACATTGGTTTGACCTTGAGGGAAAAGAATTCAGCACAATATCAAAAAATGCACCTGGCATCGTTCAGGATTAATTTAGCATACACCAGCCTGCTTCTAAAAGTGACGAATGAGTGCTTCATGCACTATTACAGAATCCATTATAACATTTTGGGAACATTTAGTAAACATTTACTAAAATTAATTTAAACTGGTACTGAGAATGGCTGACCATTGCGCGCATAATTTCAGGAACTTGTTTGAGCTTAATGACAAGATTGAATACGAATAGATTTTAGTATGCTATCGAGAGATTTTTTTAAACGATATTGAGAAGGGTTCATTACACATCAGCAAGAAACCTAGTTTAAAGCTATCATTTCATCTGAATGGTCACTCTCTAGCACGCTTTTATTGAGAAATGTTTCAGAGTTCAAACACATGACTGAGACAGGGGATTTATCTGGCACATTATCGCCAAGATTCAAACATAATACCAAAAGCAGGCAAACACTCTTCTGCAGCTTTTGGGCATTTTGCAGAATGCGTTAGAAGATCTTTTTGCAGCCGAACTACGTACTCACACTAGTTGTACTTCTGGGTCCTATCGACCCACAATTATAGCCATTAGTTGGACATTAATAAACTTATCTTGTCTTCTTATCTTACCTACTGCTGACTGAAAGAAAACATTCTGCCAGACAACTACAAAATTTTAAACTGCCCAGTTACAGTTTGAGTCTTGAATCTCGAATAACAATCTGGCAAAACATTAGAGAGATTAACATAGCTGATCATCCGGTGCACGCTAAATAAGATTCAGTCTAAACTGCTTAGTGCGAGGAATCATCTGTCGTGCTATTGAAAGTGTGACCTAACATAATAGTTCATCCAGGCCACAACGAATCAGATTTTGTCCAGCATATTCCCAGGAATCATTCTCATGCAGAGCTACTGTGATTTAAGCTAATCTATTACAGCCCTGTCGGGCGATATTACAAGACTGTGTTATCATAGCCAGCTAGCCGATCCACAGTTACGAAATTTATTCTAACCTGCTGTGAATTCGAGAAATGGGTAAATACGCCTAAGATCTAAGCTAACCTATTATAGCCTGAAGAATAATCCGTCACACTATTACAAAGATTTAGCTCAACATAAGCAATCATTCAGTGCAGCGTTCGTAACATATAGCTTAACTTTCGGCCAACTGCAGGAGATAATTCCTACCTTGAGCCTGTGAGATTTAAAGACGAAGACAAAGCAGGCTAAGTAATCATTCTGGCACGGTATTAAGGAGATTGAGGACTGTTTTGAGCTGGAAGATAAATTAAACTACCGTTTAGACTGGATTCAATTTGACTCAAATAACTTCCACTAAACTTCAGCGTTCTTCGTCAATCTCATGAAGTACTTCGAGAAAAGTTGCTCTAATTTATTCATTCTGCAGAAGAAAAGTCATAGAGATTGTATTTTATCCTGACTTATCAAGCGGTGCAACCGGCCGTTGATTTAACATAACATGATTAGCCGACATAATCAATGAGACTAGGTTATCATAGCCAGCTGTTAAAATTAGCACTGTTACTGAGATTTAGCCTTGGCGAAACACGCACCATCATCACAATCATCAAATTACATTAAGATAAGCTACTTACCGCTATGCATTCTGCAAATCCCTCCCATTCTCCTTTCGCCTAAATACCAGTTACCGCGATGTTTTCCGCCATTTAAGAAGTCCTATTAAATGAGATGATACTTCAAGTTCTTGTCTAAGAAAAAACAAACGAATAAATCTCAAGACTTAGCTCTTTCAGGAGATAAAGTGTAGCTTGATACGTACTGAACTTAGGGAGAAAAATGTGGAATAGACGCGAAAATGCTTCTGTCGCAATAACACATTGTCTCTGTCGCCATTTCCAAGACTCTGGTTCACATATTTGTGATGTGAACAGGCATATCGGCCTGTTAACAGAGGAATTGCAATGCAAAACATGGCGTTTTTCTGTCTGCAGAAAATACCAGCCGAGAGAAGATTTCTTATCATATCCCCGTGAGGTAGAGAGTCTGACAGCCACGCCAGATAATAGAGGATTATTTATGCTAAGCATTTCTCTGCCTTGGTCTCTGTTCTCTTTCCGCTCTGCAGAATTCGTATTCCTTCATATGTATGATACGGTATCCGCATATGCTTCTCGTCAAAGGTTCGTATGAGGCCAAGCGCGGACAATGTTGCACTCCAAATTCTCGCCCGGCCTCGTCGCTCATTTAAAGGTATGAAATGATATATCATGGGTTTGAACCTAAAACCTCTCGGCAAATCGTCAAAGAATGTCTGATAAGACAGACATTCCTGCTTTTCGATAACCTTTTTACCATTCCCGTTTACTGCTTTTTCCTCGTTTAAAATATTCAACTTTTTAGAAAGACAGTGGTAAAGTATTATATATATATAGGGGTAGTCTGATTAGTTGGAGGAATTGCTCACGGAGTTATAGAAATTCTGCAAAGATTTTTATAAATCCAAGTTATAGTTGTTAAATTTCGAAATTTTAAGTTTTCTAGTCATTTTGCTGGTATTGAATCCATTTCCACTATCAAAAACTCAATTCAAACACTGTATCTACAAGATTTTTTTGAAAAAAAATTGTCGATCACAACCCTAGATTGGAGAGCAGAAAAAAGGTGGTTTATCTTTAAGACTAAAATTTAGACAAAATAATAATAATAATAAAGAATTAGACTTTCAAATTTCAATTTATATTTTATTTAATTACATTATTATTTAAATAATTAATTATTAATTATTATAAACATTTGGCACAAATATAAAAACTAATAATTATTATAAACATTAGGCACAAACACATGATGAGTATAAGATGGGTGTTAGTGCATTAGGATAAGATCATGTCATATTTGTGACCTTCCCATAAATCATTACTATATCTAAGTTTTCCTTAAAAGACTAGAAAGCTAATAAAGTAAATCATTACTATATCTAAGTTTTCCTTAAAAGAGTAGAAAGCTAATAAAGTGAATGAGAATCATATTTTTAGATTTGATATAAAAAGTGCATTTGTAATGTACTTTTGGTCATAATACGGAGAGAGAGGAATTCCATGAATGCATGTTACAATACAGCAAAGGTACACTGGCAACCGCTATATCCAGGGAGAGATTTAACAATTTTGAAGGATATAACAATGCCTAGTGTAAACCAAAGTATATTTAAAAAATTGGGAAATTAAAAAAAACAGTTGAATCTACAAATCACAACCCTAGATTGGAGCCCAAAAAGAAGGTGGTTTATCTCTAATACTAAAAGTTAGTAAAAATTAACTAAATAATAATAATAAATTATACTTATCTTAAATCAAACTTCAATTTATATTTTATTTAATTACATTATTATTTAAATAATTAATTATTAATTATTATAAACATTTGGCACAAACATAAAAATTAATAATTATTATAAACATTAGGCACAAACACATGATGAGTATAAGATGCTTGTTCCCAGATAAGTGCATTAGGATAAGATCATGTCATATTTGTGACCTCCCCATAAATCATTACTATATCTAAGTTTTCCTTAAAAGACTAGAAAACTAATAAAGTGAATGAGAATCATATTTTTAGATTTAATATAAAAAGTGCATTTGTAATGTATTTTTTGGTCATAATACGGAGAGAGAGGAATTCCATGAATGCATGTTACAATACAGCAAAGGTACACCAGCAACGCATCACTCCCGACTATATCCGGGGAGAGATTTAACAATTTTGAAGTATATAACAATGCCCAGTGTAAACCAAAGTATATTTAAAAAAATTGGGAAATTAGATTTAAAAAATTGGGAAATTAGAAAAAAACAATTGAATCTACAAATCACAACCCTAGATTGGAGCCCAAAAAGAAGGTGGTTTATCTCTAATACTAAAAGTTAGTAAAAATTAACTAAAAAATAATAATAAATTATACTTGTCTTAAATCAAACTTCAATTTATATTTTATTTAATTACATTATTATTTAAATAATTAATTATTAATTATTATATAATATTTGGCACAAACATAAAAATTAATAATTATTATAAACATTAGGCACAAACACACATGATGAGTATAAGATGTGTGTTCCCCAATAAGTGCATTAGGATAAGATCATGTCATGTTTGTGACCTCTCCATAAATCATTACTATATCTAAGTTTTCCTTAAAAGACTAGAAAGTAAATAAAGAGAATGAGAATCATATCTTTAGATTTTGATATAAAAAGTGCATTTGTAATGTACTTTTTGGTCGTAATCCGGAGAGAGAAGAATTCCACGAATGCATGTTACAATACAGCAAAGGTACACCGGTAACGCATCACTCACGACTAAGTGATCTAGGTGGATGTTGGTGGCCACCCACCTATCCCATTTGGACCCTCGCAACTATCTCTTTCAGTTTCCATAATTGTAGCACAATTTACTATTTTTAGCAGTTTTTTCGGGTCCTGAACTTCCCGAGCCGTTTTGAGGACCTAAACGACGTTTTTTGGGAAATCTAGGGGCAACATGGGTCCATGGACCCATGTTTCCCTTCCCAAAGTGGTAGTTCTCGGATAGATCTTTCTAACGAGCTATCATACGCGTCAAACGGAGATCGTATGCCAAAGTTACGACCCCGGGAAATTGATGTACCAATTTACCCAAAACGAGGCCCACAATTTGGCGTTTCATCTTCTAGGGTTAGGTTTTGGATTGTGAAGGGTTTTCCATTGTTTCTCAACAATAAATAGGCCTTCGAGCCTCATTGTAACAGAGTTCGGAACAGTTCAGAGGCATGTAGCCGCACATCTCTTCTCAGAGATAAGCTACCATCGCCCTAGCTGGTTTATTTCCAATTCTGGTTGTAAGCATATTTCAGTATTTTCCATTAATGAAATGAAGTATTATTTCGTTGCATCTTTGTGTATATGGTTACCTCTGTATTTTGTTGTGTTCCTGTTTAAATCTGGATCACTAAGGGGGGATGAAGAGCCCAAATCTTCCCCAAAACCAAGGACCATCTTTCAATACTCTCTCTAGATCATCCCGAGTATCGAATTGAACAATAAAGAAACCTTTGGAGCATATGTAAACATCATAGTTGGGGGTCCAAGTTGAAAAGATGGGCCACTGCGCCTTGTTGCATCCCACGGCTCCACGCTACATCTGGTCACCCTCTCTCACTAGGGTCCCAAACCCACACATTCCTTCGCCTACCCAAGTCTCGCTCGCCGTCACTCCCCTTAACATAAACCATAATGTGAACAGTGCACCAGAGAACGAGCATGCGTACGTAATTCTCATGTGCATACTTGATGTTCACCTTGCCACTTCCAACTCCCATTACCTGCCATAATGACTGTCAAAAACCTTGCTCTACGTTTAATTTAACCCTTCTCGGCTTCTCAAAAGGTACAGGCACCTAGTTGCCTACACTCCACTTGTCCTCAACACTCATCATTCTATGTCAAAGTACTTCTTGGAGAGCGTACCTCCCTGCTTCCAAATTTAATATTCCATATTCTAACACCTCCATCAGGATATATATATTAAATTGGAATTTTAGATGCTATATAGAGTACATGACTTATAAGTTCAAAAAAAAATGTTGGATTTCGACAAAAAAACATATACCTAAAAAGGATCAAATTGTAAAACATTTAGACTACTTCAAATGTTTTAACCATAAAAAAATTATTTTTCTCAATTCCCTTAATATTAATATATACAAAATATTTTTAAAATAATATATAATATATACATAGTTGACATTAAAATATTTTACATAACATTTGTATCTTATCTGCACACATTAAAATGGTTTTTTTGTTATTAATATATTTTTATGTATGCATCAATATTAGTTCATATGAAATTATTTTATTGATAACCCACATTGATTTTTTTGTTATTATGAATATTTTTAAATGTCACATATTAATTTTATATTAAGAATTAAATTAAATCATGTGTTAAGATATTTTTGAAAAGCATAAGGTTTAAAGATCTTATTGACACCTTTTTTTACTTCTAATTATTTTACACGAAATTATATTACGTCATATGAACAACTAACTCAACATCCATAGCATATTCATTTTTAATTTTTATATTGTTTTTTTATTAGAGAATATTTTAGTTTTATTTTTAAAGGGACATGTGTCAACTCCACATTGAGCACGAACGAAATTACACATCACCCTCATACTAGGCTATAGAATGAGCCTCACAGCTCAATGAGTTGTTAAATTATTACATATGTTATTAAGCAAATGGTATCTAGAATGGGTAATGTATATACACCTTCATAGATTTTAATAGTCAAATTGTTATGCAAAGAAGGTCCTTTGTCTCAAAGAAATGACCTTATACACCAATTTGATGTTTGGCTACGTCGTGACCATAAAATTAGATAATGATAATGATAATTATCATCATTATTATTAAACCGTGTTCATCTTCACCTTTTGCTTTTGTTTGGCAATTGCATAATTTGTATTCCATGGATACTTAAAGAGTGATGCTTAGTTAGGTGTAGCAACAAAGCCTATTGGATTTAACATTTTTCTAAAATTATCTCAAAGTTGCATGTGTTTCTGAATTGGTATTTGTTATTGATATTGACTATAGGGTTTGCATTCCAAGGAAGAGCAATGAAATGGAAAAAAGATGACGATGAATGCTCTTTTGTGGGTAAAGGATTACCACCACCAACAAATATGATCTCCATTATTAAGAACTTAGAATTTTGTTACACTTTTTAAGAGCTACACGAGAGATTTTATAGTGTGTTCTTGGTTTGGGGAGTGCATACTAAGTTATAACAATGAAATGTTATTTCGATATATTTGACGCTGAAAAGAATCTAGCAAGCATTCATTTCATATCTTAGGGAAATCAAACAATGTGGTAAGCATTCAAGCTTTGGCATTTACTTAGAGATTTTTTCATGAGTTACCAAACACACAAAGCAAGAAGGCACAAACACCTAGAACAAAAAGAGATTTTCCCAATTTCTAAATCCTTCTCACAAGAGGCCAATAGCCCCACCTTAGTAGAGTATATCTAAAGGGGTACGTAGGTTATCTAAGTTGCACAATGTGATTGCCTTAATAAGATTTACCTTATTCCAAATATGTTCACAGGTTTATGCATTATAACTCACATCCAAGGTAGATAAATTAAGGTTCAACTAATCACAGGTGAATATTTCATTAAAGTGTAGTATATATTTAATAAGAGAACCTAATAGCTTAAATAGGGTTATGTTATTTCTTAATATAGCAAATCATCTTTTTTTAATTTTTCTAGAGAAAAAAAGGCATATATTTTATTCATAGAAATATAATACATATGTAGTAAATGCCTCAGCATTCAAAAGGGCCCCTTGGCCTCAAAAAAGTTATAGTTTGTTATACTTAAACAACCATAACATTAGATAAACGATATTGAACCTCGGAGTATAATCCAAAAAGAGAACAAATCCACTAGAATACATGCATAAATCTAAGATTTTTCTATTGAGTATACTACCCAATAGAAAAGAATGAGATCTCTATTAAGCTTGGATCTTATAAATGTTGCTAGCCAAAATCTTAAAGATAAAACTTCCATAAAAAGCAGAAGCTGAGAGTCTATTCACAATTAAAAAATCCATAAAAAAAAAATATAGTAATCTGAAAATAAAAAGGTTGAGGTTGTAATCCAAAACCATCCCCTATTCCAAAGTGAGTAGTTTCAGGAAAAAGAAGAAGAGCAATTGAGATTATATGTTGATCGCCCAATAGGAAAGAACAAGAATGATGCTAATCCTAAAACATTGAATATGTTGATAAATCCATTATTGAGGACCAAACAACTATGACATAGGAAAGTATTAGAGAGGAGCAAGCCAAATGAAATAGTTTGGAAGCTGTTGCAATTCCATTGAATCAAATATTCAAAAGAGATTGATGCTAAGACTCTGATTGCCTTGAAAAAACCATCAAAAAAATAGTAATCGCAAGGAAGATATACTGAAGGAAAGCTAACTAATATATGCTTCACAAGATAAGATAAGCTAGTAGTTTGTGGGTTGTGGATGAGAATTGTTCTTCAAATTATGTCCATGGGCATAATTGTTGGATCTTGAATGCCCTCAAGGTTTTCGAGAATTTCCAACTTCCCTTTATCTAACACCGATCCTTTCTTTGAAATTTGACGAGTTGATTGGTTTTGTTCCCTATAAATATGTGTTAAGGATACACAAGAAAAGGGTTCGACTTTATGAATGACATTTTGATAAGGAAGAACTAGGTTGTAATCGTTTAACTTGTAGGATCCTTGCATCCATTTGATGACAACCAAGGTGTCTCCATAAATATGAATCTCATTTAGGTGAAGATAAGAAGCAATCTACAAGAGCAATTTTAGAGTGAAAATTTTCGCATAATTGTTTCAATCATGCCCAATGCTACAGGGGAAAGTGAAAAAATGAAATTTAGACAAATAGATGGTTCCTCCTGAGCCTCCTATAGCAGGAGTTTGTTGAGATTCCCTATCAAAGAAAGCTCATGGTTTGTCTTTGAGGTTTTCCACATCATTTTTATTCTAGATTTAAGTAGAGACAAGTGATTTCATAATAGATGATAATAAAGCCAAATTATTGACAACCACTATGAGAAAGGATTGTCCTTGATTGTCGAAAATGGAACTATTTCTTTCCATCCAGATTCTCTAGACAATTAGAGGGATAGCTTGAACGTTTTTATCAGGTATCCTCTGAAACTAATTTTTTAGACACATATCCATAGAGGCCCCATTCTATTGATGTTTGTTACCAATATAATTATGAACTTCAATCCAAATTTTGATAGTAAAAGGACAGTTGATGAAAATATGTTGGATGTACTCAACATTTTCCACACACGATGGGCATCTACTAGGCCTAGAGATGGATCTTTCTTGTAACTTATCCCACGCTAGCACTTGTTTCTAAGGAGTGGCCACATATATAGTTTTGTTTTGGGTGGAAAATTTTGTTTCCAAATCTATTTTTTCCACCAGGAAGGATGGTAGGCCTAAGGTTAATTAGTAGGTAACAGATAACCAAATTTAGGAGTGTAGCTACATGAGGGGGCATTTGACCAAACCATAATGCCTTTGGAATTTGAGAGAAATACTAGATTATGGCAGAGAGGGTCAATTCACATGTTCCATTCTACAACTAGATCCCCTTCCAATAGTGAGTCAACAGACTACTTCTAAGCTTGGTGGCCCAAATGACCCATATGAGCATATGTTTCCACACCAATAATCTAGAAGTTGGAAATCACCTGGAAGTATGAATCCATTCTGTAATAGAAGAAGGGTATATATATATATATATTTTCCGTGACTTGTGCCTATTTCCTCGTACCCTCAATTAACTTCCAGATCCCCTTAGCAACAAGCGCATTATAGAACCAAATGATATTTTTTAAACCCCAACCCCCTTGTTGCTTGGAAATGGCTATGGATCTGTTGTAAATGAAAAAGGGCGACGGTCCTTGTATCCCTCCCATAAATATCTTAAATAAATTTGTTTTATTTTGTGTAATATGCCCACAAGAACCCAAGCAAGTGAGGCCTGATAAATAGGGATTTCCTCAACTACCACCTTACATAGAATCAACTTGCTAGCTCTGGAAAGGCATACGTTGCACTAGTGCCTAATTTAGACTTCAAACTATACGATAAACCAGGACTGATCCCATTTTTCTATATCCATTAGGTTTTATATAGAACCCCAAATACTTGATAGGATCTCTTAAATGATGTGGGGAGACAAAGAAGATACTAGAGACATAAATGATGTCGTCTTGGCTTAGGAATTCCCGATTAAGTAGGATTTTGCATGGTTTATCATCATACCAGTGGCTAGTGATAATAAATCAAAGATATTATTCATAGCTTGGAGATATTCGACGTTCTTGCAAGAAAGACAATGATATCATCCACAAAGGGATGTGAGATAAAACAATCCAAAGAGATCTCAATAACTTTAATGAGGTGACAATTTTTTGCGTCAATGATGGCCCGATTGAGGGCTTCAACCACAAGCATAAAAAGGGGACAGTGAGTAGCCTTATCTAAGCTTTATTTAGGGATTGAAAAAGAGGGAGGTCGATCCATTGATTAAGAGAACAATTAATGATGAAATAATACAACTATAAATCTAAGAAACAAAGGAAATGTATGAGAATTAATCTTATGAATAGCCAATACACCTTGTCAAAATCCTTAGAAAAGCCTACTTTATATATAACAACCTTTTGTTTTTTAGTATGAATAGATTGAAAGCCTTCCTGAGCTATCCCAATAGTTTCATGAAATTGTCTGTCCTTGAGGAAGCAAAATTGTTCCAATGAAACATGGTCTGAAAGAAAGTGTTTAATACAGAGAGCAATAATATTAGAGATGATGTAGTAGATAACATTGCAGAGAAATACTAGATGGATTTGATCAAAAGAGTCAGCCTTATCATATTTGGGGACAAGGGAGAGAAAGGTGGAGTTGAAAGGGGCTGGAATCTTACCATGTCGTCTAGAGTATTTCACAACAAAAAACAAATCATTCCTTATGAAATCGTAATAGGCTAAGTAAAAATCAATGGAGAGGCCAATTTGGCCCCAAACTTTTGTCTTTTCGGAAGTTATGAAGGACAAATTCCAAGTCTAATTTTGAAATATCCTTTGTAATCTCTTCATTATCATCCTCCTCAGTGAATTGAGTAAAATAGGTGATTATTTGTAGAATTTTGTCAATATTTTCTCTTCCCATTGATTTGAAGATGTCATTGAAATATGACATTCCTTTTGTTAAAAATGTAGCAAGGAATGGCTTCTTGGGCTTATGCCTTAGTCAAAGATGCAAATTCAAAATTTAGTCTCATAGTTTCTTGAGTTAGCTTTCAGTTAACATGTGTGATGTGCCCTATCACTGAGTTATAATTAGCTAACTCAACTTAGATGGCATGCAGTGAGTTGTGGACTAGTTGATGGCTAAAATTAGTTATCTAGTGGAGTTAACTCTAGTGTATGTCTGTTAACTGTTCTCTAGTTCTATAATAGAGATGGACATGAGTTTAGTTGAGTAGTTTGACTTTGTGTTAACTACTCTTACTCTCATTTAACAATAGCAATTGTTAAAATTAACCCTAGTAGGTCATGCAATTCGAATTTCCTAGTGAGATTTAAGGAAGACACAATTGTGATCATTATTGTACACTAGTTTTTGTGTAAAAGCTTGAGGGTCAAGCATAAATATTTTTCTCTTGGGATTTGTGTAAGGAAATAGGGGATTTTACTATTTTTTAGGGCAAATTTGCACTAGGAAATAGGAGGCTCCTAGTAGGCCTTATTTTCCTAAGTGTTGGGAAAGTCTTGTTGAGAGTTGATCAATATTGTAGGGAGCTTCACGCTTGAAGCAATTTCTATCTAATAAATCATATTGCCCAGTTGATTCAACACAAGCAAGCAGGGGTTTTTCCCAGTTGGGTTCCCCAAATATATTTTGTGTTTTATGTGTGATTGTGTTTCTATTCATTGTTTTCTTTTTGCAGTTCTTTGGTAGAGAAATATCGTGTCTTTTGTGGTCAATTTTATCTCATTAGTAGTTGCAAGGTTTCAAAGATTTTCTACACCTTCTCCTGAGATATCCTTGAATGAGGTAGCTTTTGATCCGTCCTATCGTTTTATTTCTTGGGTGGAATTTATAACCTTTCTATGATTTGTTATCTGGTGAAAGGGGTTTTTTATCTTGTCCCTTGCCTTCAACCAAAAGTCTCTACTTTTCAGACATCATTCCTTCTCCTTCGCCAAAACAAGGGATATTTTCTTCACTTCTTGATCTTTTAGTATCAATAATTGATCCTTAGAGAGAGATGAGTGGTCCCTATTTATGTGGAGGGCCTTTATATTTTCCTCAAATTCAAATAATTATCTCTCATCTTGGCTTTTTTTTTTTCCTTGACCCAAAGAGAGATGATAGGTTTGGCCCTCTTTAAATTCTCTTGAAATTGAATCATAGGGGATGATCCTTGAGTTGAATAAGAGGGGTTCCAATGGGCTTTTATTCTATCAATAAGAGAAGGGTGATTTAATCAACTAAAATTTAGTTTGAAAGGTCCTAGAGGCTTTTTTGAGCACGAGTCATATCCAAGAAATCAAGTTGGTGGTTAGATCCACCTCCCACATCCACCCATTGACGAATACGAAAAGGCTAATCTAGAAGGCTTTCCGATATGAGAAAATGGTTGAGTCTTTTAGCAACATAAGAAGGATTGGTTCTATTATCTATCCATGTAGGGAGGAGCTTTTCGAGAAGGGCATCTACCAACCCCAAGATTTCAATCTTGTCCACAAAATAAACTATCATTAGGTCTGAGTGTGCACAAGGTCCCCAAACTTCATAATACCCTAAGTAGAAATTCAAGTCACTCGCTAGACAAATGAATCAAATCCAAAACCGGGGAGATTAAAGATGTTGTTCCAGAATAATTTTCATTCCCTATAAGGACCATAAATTTTCATTACAGTGAATGCAAGCCCACCATCTTTGATATTGAAAGAAATAACAAGGCATGACTTTGATTCCCAAGAAAGGGAACAATTTAGAATAGTTGAGTTGCAATCATGATCAGACCACCTGATTTCCTCTGAGCATCAATATGATGAAAGGACCAATTTGGTAAGATAGGGGATAGAAAGGATTCAACCTTAAGTTCATCAATGATAGTTTCTTGCGGAATGATAATATGAGGCAAGTGGGATACAACAAGCTTCTTAAAAGCCAGTGATTTTGAGGATTTGTCCAACCCCCGAGTATTCAAATATAGGAGTCTCATTTGGAAACTCTTATGGGGTCGGTTGCTTTAAGAGCCCCAATAATAGTCGTTTGCTTCCAAAGATTCACCTATGAGGAGGATTGTTCCTTTGCAAGGGAGATATGATATTTTCACCCCCTGCCTGAGCTCAGAGGTAAAAAAGCATTAATAAATCTCAAACCCCCTCCGATTTTAGGAAAGAAAATATATTTATGAAGATTGTCCTTAACCCATTTAGAAAAAAGGGAGTGGATATTGTAATGTTGTTTGTGAGAGGCTAAAAGGATAGGGGTAAAAGAGACCTCTGATATGAGCGAAAGGTTATTAATAGGAGAAGGGGAATAGTATGGGGAAGGAGGAGGGGGAAAGGGAATAGAGGGAGAAGGGAGGGGAACATATTTTTTTTAACAAATCCAAAGGGGGACAATTATATAAAGACAAAGCATCACAAAAATAAGCATGGAAAGGGTCATGTAAAGGTAACATACTTGGAGAATAGGTTGGGTCAGCTACAACACCAAGATCCGCACTACCCTTAGGTTGTTCTGAAGCAACAATACAATCAACTTTATGCTCTCTGTATCCTGCGATTAGGGTGACTTGAAGATCTTCCACAAGGGATCTGTCTTTTTCCATCCTGCTTAGTATTTGGGTCAGATGCAAAACCCTTAGATGAATTCCTTGTAGAGATTGAATTATGAAGGGGTTGCTTCCAGAAGCCATAATTTTTTTCCCTTTCTGAACCCATTTTTACTTCAGTTTACCACTAGGCCAATCCTCTCCCAGGTGTTTGTATGAGTGGCACCAAGCACATTTATATGATATTCCTTCATAGTCAAGTACTTGCTTATGTGATTATATACCTGTGGTAATTGTAATAGAATCATGAAGACCCGATGCCACATTTTGTCCAACTAGTGTTTGAGCCATTATCATATAAATTGATTGCTTGAATGAAAAAATATGATTCATAATAAAAAACCAAGGGTGTTCCTGATTTGTTGGAATACCTCTTCAGACTAGTAGTATAGGGATAGGGCAGGAAGCCTTACCCAAATAGAGACCATTGAGAGCCACTCCGAACGAGCATCAAATTCCATAGACTAGATTTTAAGAAAAAGGGATTGAAAACCCCACTACCAAGGTCAAAGAAAAAGTGCATTTGCATCATCCCTTGAACAAGTGATCCACCTGATCCAGGTGGATCCTCAAATTGCTCAAAATACAAAGTTCTCAAATTTAGTTAAAAATAGGCCCAATATGTAGTGCTCATTGTTCTAAATGCGACGCAACTTGAACGGGCAAAAAATGACGTCGTATGAATTTTTTGAACAACAAAAAATTTGTGGGTGGGTTGACTGAGCAGTCCGTACTGTTGATGTAATGATGACATCAGCATGCCCACTAGGCATACGGTTAACCAATTGTAGCTCGTAAAGTGTTGAGCCGTACATGGATGTGTTGGTATCATTTGATTGGTGCATTCAATCGAAGTGCCCCAATAGAAGGCTGCCACATAGCGCTATCAAAGGCTGCCACATGGAGCCTCCTCATTGGTTAAAATTTTTATGTGTTGCTTGAATGTAGTCGGTGGGGGTCGAACCCATGACCTTCCGAAATATGGTCCAAAGCTCCACCATTATGCGACCAGGTAGTTCTTAACCATATGGGCGTCGGGTACTATTTAAATTTTATGTGTATGCACATAGGGGAGAGAGGTCGAGAGTTAGCCTTGGCCCCTGGTCATCATACATCACACGAGACCCTTGTAGAGGAGCAATATGCAAACTGGGGTGGGACCAGCCTCAACACCTAGTCATGACCCCTTCCATATGACCGTGCACAAAATGGTGGAAGGAGCTAATGAAGAGGGGCGAATATTCGTCCCTAGCCCTCAGTGTTATGGGTGCCATGAGACCACAGGTAGGGCTTGCCAGATAGGGCTAGAAAGTTTCTTCGGCCCCCAGGTCATATGTGTAGCCATATGCTCACAGCGCAGGGCAGAAGGCAACAATGATGAGACTTGGCCCTAGCCCTAGGTTCCTCAACACACCATATGTCCAAGTGGCAGAGGTCTAGACGAAGGGTGCAGGAAGTTAGCCTTGACCCTTGTTTTTCGGCTCCCACATGACCTAATCCTTGAAGGGGCAAAGGCATATCTGGCGTGGGCAGACAATTGGCCCCAACCCCCGATCACGCTGTTGGCATATGACCTTATCCCGATGAGAAATGATCGAGCGCCAGAAAATCCATTCAACATGCAAGTGGTGGATCAAACATCTGACCACCCGCCAACAAATTCTATGCCTTATCAATTAGGCTATGATGGTTCTTGTTCACATATCTCCGACGCATCTATTTCTGGACAACGTTATTATTTGGCATTAAAAAAAGTGGAGCCCGCCATTGCTGGTGGCTTAACCATATCCTTCGAGCTTGCCATACTTATCATATCCACCATATCACAACATCTCAATGCATTGGATAAGGACATGGGCCGTAAAAATTAATTTATACAATGTATGTGGTACGACTATTAGGGTAGCGGGTTCATTGACCTCCACCACCATAACCTTTAAAAATTAATTATGTGCCATACATAGCCCAATATATCAAATAAAATCACAAAAGTTGTGGATCAAGCCCTCGTACAGGGCCTATATAGGACAAGTACTCAACCGATGAGCCATAACACATTTGTTGTAAGGTTTGCATGGTCAAACCCTTATATGTTTTCAGCAAATACTATTTTTTACTTTCTGAAGTCATACGAAGGCCTTTTTTAGTGCTTCAAGAGCCTAGATAGGGGTTTTAAGGCATTTTAGACGCAGTCGCGGAGTCAATTTTTTCATTGGAGTAGCCCATTTTTTAGCCTATTCTCATTGTATTTTTGGGGAAGTCGATGTTGGCACTTCATCATGGAGGAGTCAAATTTATGCTTTTGATCTCAGCATGAGTACGATGACATGTTGCCACATTCAGTGAGAGAGTCCTATTTGGAATCATAATTTCTTTGGGAGTCATCTTGCAAATGAGAGTTCTCTGCAGGAGAACATTTTTTTGAAGGAGAAACAATACCACTCTTTTTTACTGCTAAGATCAATAAAGCAGCCTAGCCATTGCAGCAGGGCCCGGAGAGGTAGACAAGTGAAGGGGGTGAACTATGTTATCATCTTATTTTTCTCATCTTGATTTTTATTGTTTTGGGATGAAAATGATTTTGTTTCTTCTTTAAGTTCATTTAAATTTAGTTATTCATATTTGAATAAGTTGTAACACCCTCCTCCGACATCTGCCTAAGTAACTGGCCAACTGGGGTAAACATGTGACGAGATGTTACTATGATGGGATTCAACCTCCTATGTGACCTTAAGGATGTCGAATTGACAGAAACATAACATACATACCTTCCACATCAACAACAGGACTCCCAAGAACCATCCCACCCTCTCAAGTAGCCAACCTTGGGTCCCACTGAGTTTTTAACCCCTAGACTCTCCCATGATATGTGCACGCATGCGTCTAGAAGGCTCTGGGTGCTCCCACGACATGGTATGCCAGCATCCAGGGACTATTTTTCTTAGTGTGGTGCCAACGTCCCCAGGATTTGAGCCACTTTTTCAGGCCTGGAGCCCAGGTCACTACCCATAATTAAATGACACTTTCAGAAAATATCAATAACAAGGGAATGATGATACAAATGGAGTTACTTGAACAAGGGCTAGATTGGACCCCTACTAGCCATGACAACCATTTCGTCAAACATATCACAAATATGTAATGTACAGGTGTAAACAACTGATTTAAGCATAGGGGTCTCATACTTATTTGAGAATCACTAAGAAGCATTGTTCCCTTATATAATTAGTTGCATTATCATCTATTGAGTCATAGATACATTATTCATTCATTTACAAATCAAAACATGAGGAGAGACTTACATCATCACTGTCATAATACATGCTTATAACCAACATATTAACAACAAAAATATCAAGGATACATCAGCCATAGGATCCACATATAAACAAATACATTTACACATAAGATACCAAGGAAAGAACTTCTTATTAATGAATGCAAAAGCCAACCAGGTATGGGAATACAATGTTCCACTTGACCATAGATTAGCTGAGGCAAATCTCTCTTTATCCAATCACCCTTGTGCCATATTCCAAGCATGAATGTGGGACTCAAACCAAAAGAACCAACCAGGGCATCACGAGGCTAAACCACATCACCCTCATCAATAGAAACCAAGCTTTACCGTAATCCATCCTGGATCACTAGGCCAAATAATAAAAATGTAATAACATGATTTACCATTATCTCCACCAGATCACTAGGTGAAACAAGCATGGATGCCACCAGATTTCTCAACCTACACTGTGAGGAATTTTCTTGTCTACTAGTCTCTTAGGCTTTACCTGATCCAAATGGATCCTAGAATACTCTCTAAGTCTTCAAAATCATTCAAAAGATCAAAACAATCGCATGGGAAGAACCCTTAGAAACATCGGAAAACACTATCGGGAGGCAAAAAACACAAGAAAACAGTGAAAACAAAGCTATCGGCGGCTTGAATAGTGAATGCATAATAGTCGTCATATCTGGATGATCAACGGTCCAAATGTGGTTGGTAAATCACAATCGGTAGTGGCAAGTGAAGGCTATCGGTGGAGACCACACGAGATACGTGACAACGATCAGTGGGGTCAATGAGGATCGTTGATTAAGCACACAGATCGACGACCCACATTGCATCGCAACATCGCGTCGGCAAACCACAATAGAGTGCTCACCAAATGGGTTGGGGTTATCGCGATATGCAATTGCAATCAATCACATCGCGATATCACAATCGACAAACACAATGGAGCGGGGCTATATGCACACATATATATGTGATGCAATTAGCCGGACCTAATGGACATATAAACGTTATTTCATAAGATTTGAGATCCGTTAGTTGCCTTTTTTAATGTATTTTCACATGTTTCGTTTATTGAACAAAATGCGAAGGGAAGCGCCGATGCGATAAAACCTGAACCCGAAGGGGTTTGGGAATGAAAAGGAATAATATTTCAAATCCGCCCAAAGCCATTTTCACGGGATTTTCAGTATTTTACTGTATTTTTTAATGCAAAGGAAATCCAAGAGACAAGTGGGATTTCGGGGGAACAAAGCGGTAAGTGGTTTGGGCCAGGCTCCGCCTGATCCCATACGATGGCTGCCACGTGTCCTGGCCGAGGAGAGAGAAAACCATCCTCATCGGGCGGTTAACTCCCATACGAAAGAGCCGCCCGAAATGGATCTCAACCGTTGGATCAAGACCTCTCATATCAACGGTGGAGATGTGATATCGCTACAAAGGCGGACCCAATAGGAGTTATAAGGCATAACTTATAATATTTCAAGTCCGGATGAACAATGTTTTGGTGGTATTTCTTGTGTTTGAACGCATTTCTCTGTGTAAACAGATAATGGCCGTTTCAAGGATTTCAAAGGCCTGATGCACTCATCTATTGCGAAACAGGTGGCCACCTCCCCTAAAGACGTTTAGTGATTATTAACGCTCAGAAGGGGGATTCGAGTGGACAGAGGGTGGGAGATAGAAAGCCAAGAAGAGGAAACGAACAGGTAGCGCAGATTGGCCTTAAAGCCATAGAAAATAGAAGACAAAGACAGGCAGTATTGAAGGCAGTGCTGAGACAGAGCAAAGATGGAGACACGGAGTGATAGAGAGAGTCTGTGTACTTAGAGAGCCTTGAGAGGTTCAAGCAAAACTCTTATTGTTGTATCTGTTGTGTGTTGAGACTCAAGTTGAGCTCATACTTTTGTAAAACTCTGTTCTGAAGACATAATAGAGAGGTCACCACTGAAGGATGGACCAGGAGATGTAGCCCAAGAGTATTGGGTGAACTCCTTATTAAACTTGTTGTGTTTATGTGTGTTGTCTATTATGCTTCTTTCACTGATTCATTGTCTATATATTTCGCAATCTTATCGATCCATTGCATAAAGTAACATAGGCAAATCCATTCACATGAGTCTGTAATACCTTAATAATTGTCTTAGATCTCATTATCAGATTAAGTGGTATCAAAGCCTTAAGTTTGATAAGGTTAGACAAGATTTTGCTAGATTGGTGAATGATAACTAGGTCAAAGCTCAAATTAGGAGAAGGAGAATTGGTTGAAGCTAACCGAGAAATAGGAAGAGTCTATCCCAGGAGGAAAATGGCAGAAGAAACTCCCTTGGAATCAGACTCTCAGTTCATGGGCAGTTTCATGACCATGAGAGCCATGGTAGAAGAGATGTATAGAGAATTTAAGAAAGGTCAAAGTGAAGATTCTTCAACCTCCAAACAAGACAAAGGAACATCTTCTAGATGGCCATTCTGAAGGCAAAGGGAAAGGAAAAGAGCCTCCTCTAACAACACCTCCTTCTAGCCCTTTGATTAAATTAGATGTAAAATTTGATTTGCCAATATATGATGGAGAATTAAATGCAGAAAAGCTAGATAACTAGATTAGACAGATTGATGTGTATTGTAGGGTGCAAAAAATTGATTCAGACAAGAGTAAAATTCAGTTGGCTAGCCTACGCCTTGGAGGAACTACCCTAGTATGGTGGGAAGGCAGGACCCAAGCTGATTTGAAGAAGCATGGTAAAATTCTTTCTACCTGGAGTGAATTTGTTTTTGCCATTAAAAAACAATTCTATCCACTAGCTTATATGTAGCAAGCAATGATGAGTTGGCAAACTCTTCGCCAATTAAAGGGGCAAAGTGTACAATGTTATACTCGGGAATTTAGAAAAAGAGCTTTAATTTTAGGCATTTCTTTAGACTCACTTGAAACTTTGCTGAAGTATATAGGTGGTCTACACAATGATTTGAGGCACACCATTCTCATGTTTAACCCTAATATCATATGAGGTATCTGTTCAGGCTACAGATCTAGAGGCTAGAGGTAAGAATGTGAACCCGGAGATTGGGGGATCATCAAAACCCACTGTAAGCAAAAATAAGGAAAAGAGGAAGCAAAAATGGAAAGAGAGGAAGGCAAATGTTGTACAGAAAGACAAACCTTCATGCACTCATTGCAAGAAGGTTGGACATGATGATAAGCATTGTTGGTCTTTGCATCCGAAGCTGAAACCCAAGAAGTTCGATTGCAAGAAGAAGAAGATTGTTGTTGTTATTCAGAAAGATTTGGGGTCAGACTGAGGTGATGAAACAACAGTCACAACTACAGGTATAAAAGGTAAAAATTCTAAAGCATCTACTCGTAATTCTGCAAAAACTAATGATAATGAAGAAAATGAGAGGAAAAACATGAGCTTTTTCATATTAGAGTTATTGCCAAGCATCAAAAGGTTGATACTTTATTTGATTAGTGGTTCACAAGTAAACTTGATTTTTGAAGCAATTGTAAAGAAGTTGGGACTACAGAAAGACAGGAAGGCAAATGTTGTACAGAAAGACAAACCTTCATGCACTCATTGCAAGAAGGTTGGACATGATGATAAGCATTGTTGGTTTTTGCATCCGAAGCTGAAACCCAAGAAGTTCGATTGCAAGAAGAAGAAGATTGTTGTTGCTATTCAGACTGATTTGGGGTCAGACTGAGGTGATGAAACAACAGTCACAACTACAGGTATAAAAGGTAAAAATTCGGAAGCATCTACTAGTAATTCTGCAAAAACTAATGATAATGAAGAAAATGAGAGGAAAAGACATGAGCTTTTTCATATTAGAGTTATTGCCAAGCATCAAAAGGTTGATACTTTATTTGATAGTGGTTCACAAGTAAACTTGATTTTTGAAGCAATTGTAAAGAAGTTGGGACTACTAACCACACCTCACAAGAAGCCATATCCATTAGGTTGGGTATGTGATAAAGCAAAGCTGCAAGTGACTAGACAATGTAAACTTAGGTTTGCTTTTGGGTCAACATTTGTAGATGAGGTTGAGTTAGACATAGTTCCCTTGGATATATGTGGAATTGTTTTAGGAAGTCCTTACTTGTATGATAGAAAAGCCATTTTCTATAGAGCTGAAAATAAGTATCAACTCACAAAAGATGGAATAGAATATACTGTAAGAGCTCATCAACTCAAAAATAACTACACTCTCATAAACTCAGGGCAAATGAAAAGAATTGTAAATTCATGTAAGCAATTTTTACTAATGGTTGTAAAGGAAAAGAAACCTGATAAAACCAATGTATTTGAGGGATGTGATGCTAAATAGAAAATTGATTTAGAAAAAGTTGTTTCCGAATATGATATCCTATTTCAAGAACCTAAAGGTTTGCTACCCATAAGGGAAATTGTACATGATATTCATTTGCAGCAAAATGCTCCATTGCCTAACATTGGAATGTACAGGTTATCCGCTTTAGAGAATGCAAAGATGAAGAAGTAGGTACAGGCGCTGCTCAAGAAAGGGTTCATGAGGCCAAGCACATCACCCTGCGGATATCCAATCGTGTTGGTGAGAAAGAAAGATGGTTCGTGGAGGATGTGCATTGATTACAGAGCACTGAATAAAATAATGATCAAGAATCATTATCCCCTTCCTCACATTGATGATCTATTGGATCAGTTGAAGGAAGTTGTTTACTTTTCCAAGTTGGACTTGCGTAGTGGCTACCATCAGGTCAGAGTTGCAGAGCAAGATGCGTGGAAGACTGCTTTCAAAACTAAGCAAGGGCTGTATGAATGGCTAGTTATGCCTTTTGGCTTAACTAATGCTCTTGCCACTTTCATGAGAGTAATGAATGATGTACTTAGGCCTTTTATTGATGATTTTGTAATTGTATATTTGGGTGACATTCTTGTTTTCAGTAAAACATGGGAAGAACATTTGAAGCATGTAAATCAGACTCTAGATGTTTTGAAAAAAGAAAATCTCTGTGTTAAGATATCAAAATGTGAATTTGGCAAAACATCTTTAAATTATTTGGGTCATATTGTAGGGGGTGGTGAATTGAAGATAGATCCCTCTAAGGTCGAAGTCATTGTGAACTGACCTAAACCCAAATCTGCTATAGAAGTTAGGAGCTTCCTAGGGGCAGCACAATATTGGAGGAAGTTTATTGCTAACTTTTCCTTAATTGCAGCTCCGTTACATGCTTTGATAGGATTGAACAAGGTGTTTCAGTGGGGAGGCAAACAACAGAAAGCCTTCAACACCTTGAAAGAAAAGATTAGTACAACACCAATACTAGCATTGCCAGATCTTCAAAGACCATTTGAGATTGAAATAGATGTCAGTGACTATGCCATAGGAGTAGTGTTGATGCAACGTGGCAAACCGATATGTTATCATTCTAAGACATTTAATTCTGCAGTAGTTAATTATCCCACATATGATAAAGAATTGTAAGTTTTAACCCTGTATCGAAATTACCTGCATACGAATTCTAAAACACATAAATTAAACAATGGGAGAGCATAACACATAAAACACATATACACAAATATTTCCCCTGGATCCCAAAACTAGGACTACCAGCTTGATTTGTCATTATATTCCTTTCAATGTTACAATACATAGTTATACATGCCAAAGCATCCAATACCATGGACTGAAAAACCATCGCGTCCAAAACCATGGACTGAAAACCATCGCGTCCAAAACCATGTGCGAAAATCATGCACAAAACCATAGGTGGGTCTGCCCAACCTAACATAAGGTCCAAAACCATATACACAGATATTTTCCCCTGGATCCCAAAACTAGGACTACCAACTTGATTTGTCATTATATTCCTTTCAATGTTACAATACATAGTTATACATGCCAAAGCATCCAATACCATGGACTGAAAAACCATCGCGTCCAAAACCATGGACTGAAAGCCGTCGCGTCCAAAACCATGTGCGAAAATCATTCACAAAACCATAGGTGGGTCCGCCCAACCTAACATAGGGTCCAAACCAAAATTTTTTGGGGCGCTGCCCCAAACCCGATAGGGTGGGGTTACGGGTACCCCTCAAACCCCCTGTGAGCTCACCCCCTCTAACCCGCGGGTAACTATGTGGGCTAATTGTGGAAAGAATATAACACAACCCAACATTCTCCCACTTGTTGTTTTCTTTCCACAAGAGGCCACAAGAGAGCTTAGTCATTTATCCAGCCTTGCAACGCCCATTGTTTCTCTACACCAAGAGAACTTCTCAGAGCTCACAGATTTTGTCAATGTATTTGCAGTATTCTTCAAATTGTCCACCTTTACTAGCAACACCTTTTTGTCTTCTATCATATCCCTCACAAAGTGATACTCAACATCAATGTGCTTTGTCTTTGAATGATATGCAGGTTTCTTTACCAAGAAAATTGCACTTTGGCTATCATAGTCTATCCTTATAGCTTCCTGTACTAACCCCATACTTGAACACAATCTCTGCAACCAAACTGCTTCCTTGCTTGCATGAGTGACTGCCATGTATT
>APFE030752932.1:224295-288381 GCA_000404065.3 Pinus taeda
GAAGTTACCTTGGCAACAAGAGAAAAAATATCACCAAAATCAATTCTCGACACCTGGGAATAACCTTTTGCTACCAATCGAGCTTTGTATTTCTCCACTTTTCCTTCTGCATTTGTCTTCTTTTTAAACACCCATTTGCTGCCAATGGGTTTCCTTCCAGTCATCAACTCCACCAGATCCCAGGCCTCATTTTTGTGCAAAGATGCCATTTCATCAACCATGGGCTCTTTCCAGAGTTTGCCATCCTCTGAATCTACAACTTCCTTCACAGTTCTGGGATCATCATCAATGATAGATAAAGCAAAATTTGAATAGAAAGAAGATGGACTATACCTTTCTAGCTGCCTTCTTTCTCGAACTGATCTTCTCACACCCGGAGTTTGTGGCTCTTCATCTTCTGATTCCTCCTCTACTATAGAGTTTGATTCTTCCTCCTTTAGCTCAAACTCTATCTTCTCATGTTCCTTTAGTTGGACTTCATGTTTAATAACATCTTTTACCTCTCTGAACACCACATCTTAGCTATACACAACCTTCCTTGTTACTGGATTCCAAAGCTTATAACCCTTTAAACCATCCTTATACCCAATAAATATGCACTTTTCAGATTTACTATCCAAGTTGGTTCGTTTCTCCTTTGCAACATGTACATAGGCATCACATCCAAATACCCTCAGATGTGAAAGAGAGGGTTTCTTACCAGTCCATACCTCTTGTGGAATCTTATCCTCCAATGCTGATGAAGGTGACCTATTGACTAGGTAACATGCAGTATTCACCGCCTCTGCCCAGAATTCTTGTCCTAACCCAGCACCACTGAGCATGCTTCTTTCCCTCTCCATCAATGTCTTGTTCATTTTTTTTGCAACTCCATTTGCTGAGGTGTATATGGAGTAGTATTCTACCGTGCTATACCACACTTGTTACAGAATTCTTCAAATTCCTTACTGCAAAACTCTCCACCATTATCTGTCCTTAGCACCTTTATCTTCTTCTCTATCTGATTTTCCACGACAGCCTTAAATTCTTTAAACTTGTCAAAGACTTTAGATCTATTCTTAAGGAAATATATCCATGTTTTCCTCGAGAAGTCATCTATAAATGATACATAGTACACAAACTTACCCACTAATGGAACCTTCACAGGTCCAAACATATAACTGTGCACAAGCTCTAATATCTGTTTCGCCCTCTTACTACTAGAGGGGAAACTCACTCGATTCTGCTTCCCATATACACAATTTTCACAGAAATCAAAATCCAGAGAGTTATTACTCATACCTTCTACCATACCTTTACCATGAAGTATTCGAAGGTCCTTCTCTCCAATATGTCTAAAACTTTGATGCCACAGCATGGTCTTCTCTCCAGAGACCACTAGATTTTCTACTCCACTTTCAGGAACCATACAATTGTTGCACCCATCAATAACAGTGCTACCTTGTAACTTGTACAGAGTTTCAATCCGAACTCCCCACATCAATACCAGTGCTCCCCAAACCATCTTGCAGGTATCCTTCTCGAACACTATTTTTACACCTGCATCATCCAACTTGCTTATAGAAATCAGATATCTGGCCAATGCAAGAATATGTAAAACACCCGGAAGTGTTCTAACCCTTCTACCTTGTAACTTCAACTTTAATTTTTTGCGACCAATGATTCTAGCCTTCTTATCATCCCCTAAGAAGACATCACCACCATCGTATTTCTCATACTCGTAGAACCACTCGCTATGGGGAGTGAAGTGAAAGGATGCACCTGAGTCAATCAACCATGCCTCATGATCTACATGTGTACTTGAAGAAGCCAAGTACACATCCCCACCTTCATCTGAGGTGGTTTTTGCCTCTACATAAGGAGCATCATCAAATCCCTTTCCTTTATCAGGAGCTTTAGATTTACAATCCCTTTTGTAGTGCCATTCCTTTCCGCATTTCCAGCACACCACCTTTATAGGTTTTCCTCGAGATTAAGATCTCCCTCTAGATTTAGATCTCCCACTCGATGAATTATTTTTGTTTCTGTTCTAGGACTGTCCTCATACAAACAAGGCATCACCATTCTGGCTCTCCATATTTTTCTGTCTCATCTCCTCCATCAACAAGGATGAGACTATTTCATCAAACTGCAAGGCAGTTGCATTGCTACCTATTGAAATAACCAGACTATCCCACGAATCTGGTAGAGAACACAATAAAATGATGCACTTATCTTCATCTAAAATTTTAATATCAACAGATGCTAACTGACTTACCATAGTATTAAATGCGTTCAGATGCTCTGTCACCGAGTCTCCATCTTTCATCCTCGGGTTATACAACTTTTTCTGCAGGAATAGTTTATTCACCAGAGACTTAGATTGGTACAATGTCCCTAACTTGTCCCACAGAGCCTTCGCCATAGCTTCCCCTGATACATTTAGCAATACTGAATCTGAGACACACAATTGTATTGTGCTCTTTGCCTTCCGATCCAACTTTTTCCATTCTTCATTGGACACTCATGTTGGTTTAGTACCTGGATCTACCATGATCCACTAATCTTTATCCACCAACAGATCCTCCATCTTGAGTTTCCACAATTCAAAACACTGACCATTAAATTTTTTAATCTCTATCTTTCCACTGCTCGCCATCTTCTTTCACCACCAAAATCGATCTCGCAGATCTTCCACTGAACAGGGTCTACCACAGGCTCGAGCGAAACCCCTCAGCAACAAAGGCGTCCCCGTGAAGCCAAAACAACTCTGATACCAAACGTAGGTTTTAACCCCGTACAGAGATTACCTGCATACAAATTCTAAAACACATAAAATAAATAATGCGAGAGCATAACACATAAAACACATATACACAAAGATTTTTCCCTGGATCCCAAAACCGGGACTACCAGCTTGATTTTTCATTATATTCCTTTCAAAGTTACAATACATAGTTATACATGCCAAAGCATCCAATACCATGGACCGAAAAACCATTGTATCCAAAACCATGGAATGAAAACCACTGCGTCCAAAACCATGTGCGAAAATCATGCACAAAACCATAGGTGGGTCCGCCCAACCTAACTACGCTGCAAGACCAAAATTTTCTGGGGCGCTACCCTGGACCCCATAGAGTGGGGTTACGGGTACCCCTCAAACCCCCTATGACCTCCCCCCCTCTAACGCCTCGGT
This sequence comes from Pinus taeda, assembly GCA_000404065.3. NCBI lineage: Eukaryota > Viridiplantae > Streptophyta > Pinopsida > Pinales > Pinaceae > Pinus > Pinus taeda. The sequence continues at coordinate 227,474 of APFE030752932.1, forward strand.
AACTACGTGGGCTAGTTGTGGAAAGAATATAACACAACCCAATAAAAATTGTATGCATTAGTGCAGAGTGTGAAAAAGTGGAAACATTACCTATTGGGAAAAGAAACAGTTATACATGCTGATCATCAACCACTTCAATATTTTCACTCACAAACTAAGTTACAACAATCAAGACACTATAGGTGGATGGGTTTTCTACAACAGTTTCATTTAGTCATCAGATATAAGAAAGTCATACACAATAAAGTTGCAGATATGTTGTAGATTTTAAAGATGTATATGCAACTTTAAGTCATGGAAAACAAGTAGAAGAATTGGATTATCATATTAAGGACCAACTCTTGTATCATTTGGAAAAGTTATGCATTCCATAAACTGAAAGAGTTAATATAATCCGAGAAGCACATACTTCTCTAATATCAAGTCATTTTGGTGTAAGTAAAACAGTTGCTAAGCTGCAAAGATTTTGCTATTGGCCAAGAATGCATGAAACCATTTCTAGATATATTAAAGGGTGTACCATGTGTGCTAAAAGCAAGCCTAGCAATAGAAAACTAGGCTTGTACACTCCACTTCCAGTTCCTTCTCATCCTTGGGAAAGTGTTTCCGTGGACTTTGTTGGGAGACCGCCAAAATCTAGAAAAGGTCATGACTATTTATATGTTATTGTGGACAGGTTCAACAAAATGTGTATTTTAATACCTTGTAACAAGCAGATTATAACTGAACAAATAGCAAAGTTGTTCTTTTAGCATGTCTGGGTGCATTTTGGGTTACCCACTTCCATAGTATCTGATCAAGATTCTCGATTTGTTGGGAAGTTTTGGTCAAGTCTGTGGGAATTGATGGACACCAGATTGAAGAAGAGCACAACCTTTCACCCACAAATAGATGGCCAAACAGAGGTGGTCAATAGGACAGTGATCCAGTTGCTCAGGGGCTATTGCAGCAAGCATCCCAAGCTTTGGGATGAACATTTATGTTATGTGCAACATGCTTACAACCGTGCTAAACATTCTTCTACACAAAGATCTCCTTTTGAGACTTGTTTTGGTTTTACACCAAGGTCTCCCCTGGGTTTTTTTCTTTAGTAAAGACATAGCAGTTGAACGACACAATGATGTGGACAAAGAAACCAAGTTCATTGAACAGATCCAAGAAATTCACTAGGCAGTGCAAGGACAGCTGGAAAAGAGTCAGGCCAAGTACAAGGCAAGGCATGATAAGCATCAAATTGAGCATAACTTCCAAGTTGCTGATCAAGTCTAGCTATACATTAGCAAAGACAGAATGCAAGGTGAAGGAAAGAAGCTGAAGCCAATAAGGTATGGGCCTTTCAAGATACTTGAGAAAATTGGTGAGAATGCTTTTCGCCTTGATTTGCCAGCTTACATGCACATCTATTCAGTAGTTAATGCAGAGAACTTGAGACTATTTGAACCATCTTTGGTTAAAGATCCCGAAGAGCAAAGTCAGTTGCCTTCTATTGATGATCTGTTGCCTAAATATCTCAATGAGCTGCAACAAGATACAATTATGGACAGGAAGGTGAGAACTACGCACAGTGGGGATGTTGAGTACCTGAGAATTGGACTCAAAGGTTCAAAACCAAGCAGTGCAAAATGGATAGAGATTGGACAAGTGAGGACGTTGTATCCTCTCTTGATTGATGCTTAAAAACCAACTTTTGGTGGTCCAAAATCCTTTTCAGTGGGAATGCATGATCCAAATGGATCCTAGAATACTCTCTAAGTCTTCAAAATCATTAAAGATCAAAACAACCACATGGGAAGAACCCTTAGAAACATTGGAAAACACTATCGGGAGGCGAAAAACACAAGAAAATAATGAAAACAGAGCTATCGGCGGCTTGAACAGTGAATGCACAGTAGCCGTTAGATCTAGCCGATCAGCGATCTAGATCTGGTCAACAAATCGCAATTGGCAGTGGCAAGTGAAGGCTATTGGCGGAGACCACACATGATACGCGACAACGATCAGCGGGGTCAACGAGGACCATTGATTAAGCGTGCAGATCGACGGCCCACGTTACATCGCAACATCGCATCGGCAAACCACAATAGAGCACTCATCAAATGGGCCGAGGTTATCACAATATGCGATTGCGATTAATCGCATCGAGATATCGCAATCGACAAACACAATGGAGAGGGCTATATGCACACATATATATGCGATGCAATTAGCTGGACCCGATGGAAATATAAATGCTATTTCATAAGATTTGAGATATGTCAATTGTTATTTTTAATGTATTTTCACATGTTTCGTTTATTGAACAAAATGCGAAGGGAAGCGTAGATGCGATGAAACCTAGACCCGAAGGGGTTTGGGAATGAAAAGGAATAATATTTCAAATCTGCCCAAAGCCATTTTCATGGGATTTTTTAGTATTTTACTATATTTTTAAATGAAAAGGAAATCCATGAAATAAGTGTCATTTCGGGGGGAACAAAGCGGTAAGTGGTTTGGGCCAGGCTCCGCCCGATCCCATACTATGGCTGCCACGTGTCCCGGCTGAGGAGAGAGAAAACCAACCTCATCCGGCGGTTAACTCCCGTATGAAAGAGCCGCTCAAAAAGGATCTCAACCATTGGATCAAGACCTCTCAGATCAATGGTGGAGATGTGATATCGCTACAAAGGCGGACCTGGTAGGAGTTATAAGGTAGAACTTATAATATTTGAATTCTGGATGAACAACATTTTGGTGGTTTTTCCTGTGTTTGAACGCATTTCTCTGTGTAAATAGATAATGGCTATTTCAAGGATTTCAAAGGCCCAATGCACTCATCCGTTGCGGAACAGGTGGCCACTTCCCCTAAAGACGTTATGCAATGATTATTAATGCTTAGAAGGGGGATTCGAGTGGACAAAGGCTGAGAGATAGAAAGCCAAGAAGAGGAAACGAACAAGCAGCACATATTGGCCTTAAAGCCATAGAAAACAGAAGACAAAGGCAGGCAGTATTGAAGGCAGTGCTAAGACAGAGCAAAGACAAAGACAAAGAGTGATAAAGAGAGTCTGTGTACTCAAAGAGGCTTGAGAAGTTCAAGCAAAACTCTTGCTGTTGTATCTGTTGTGTGTTGAGACTCAAGTTGAGCTCATAATTTTGTAAAAATCTATTCTGAAGACATAATAGATAGGTCACCACTGAAGGCTAGACCAGGAGATGTAGCCCAAGAGTATTGGGTGAACTCCTTATTAAACTTGTTGTGTTTATGTGTATTGTCTATTATGCTTCTTTAACTGCTTCATTGTCTATGTGTTTCGCAATCTTATCGATCCATCGCATAAAGTAACATAGGAAAATCCATGCACATGAGTTTGTAATACCTTAATAATTGTCTTAGATCTCATTATCAGATCATTACCGCAATCCACAATATGATCTAGGGATCACTAGGCCCTAAACCAAGATACCTCCCTATAGGCTTTACCATATATCCTGCCATTCACCGGCAAGGATTCCTAGGCCTAATCAAGGGCAACCACCTCTTGGGTTTACACATATCTCGACATTCATTGACAAGGATTCCTAGGCCCACTGAGCAAACACAAAATTTGACTTTACCACAACCCGTAGTCTAGTTCAGGGGTTACTATGCCATGCGTTCTATCATTCATAGATCCACCTCACACAGCTTTGAAGCCATCTAGAAATCCAGCTCAACCAAAACGTGAGAACCCCATCACACCATGACTATCCATAAATGGCAAGGTTAGGCTGAAAACATTGTCACACCTAGAAAAACCCATGCCATAACAACAAAGAAGCACATGCAATACTATGCATTCCAAATCTAGCAAGGAAAACACACATGCAAATCGATACTTGCAAAGAATAATGTTGTAGCTGCTTGATCCTACTCTTCCTTGCTTGCTCCTTCCTTCCTCTTACCTTGTTTGCCTTTCTTGATACAATACTAAAGTGCTCCAAGAGAAAGAGAGACAGAGAGAGAGAATAACGAGAGAGCTCCAAAACTGAACTGACAAAAGGTACCAACTGATCCTCATAATCCTTTTTATCAATTAGGCCTCTATTTTCTTCATTTTCCATTATTTTGCTTCATTTTCCTCCTGACATGCAAATTGTGACCTTTCACCTTTGTTTTCTCCTAATTTCTATTATTTTCATAAATAAATGTGCCAAAAATGCCAATTTCCTTTCCAAAGCCTTTGTCATTTCCTTTGCCAATTTCCTTAGCCATAATAAACCAAATGAACACTCGCACTAGGATGTTTTTCCCAACAGTCAGGTTGGAATAAGTGTCCCATCAACCGTGGTTATTATTTTTCCTTTATTAACTTTTATTACATGGAATTTTCACCAGGGTTATTACAGAACCCTCCCCCTTGAGGTACATCGTCCTCGGTGTTCGACCACACCTATTAGTAAGAAAAATCAATAAAAAGCAAGCATACTGCTCATGGAGCTTTATAACATAACTCGATGTAGTATTTACAATGATCACCCTGTTGATAACCAAACCAACATGACAACATAATAACATGACACCTATACCACTTATTGGAGCTTTATAACTTAGCTCATGGCAGTATTTACATCCACATACATATGTACATATATCAAAACATTACCCAAACATATGCCAAAACATATACCAAACATCATACCAAAATTTATTTTCCTTAACCAGTGAACAATGAAGGATACATAGGTCGCATCTGATCTGCCATCTCCCATGTAGCTTTATCGGGCCCAAAGTGCTTCCATTGTTCTTCAACCTCCTCGATTGCTTAGTTTCAAAGCTTGAGCACCTTTTTCTACACTATACACTGAGGCTGCAACTGGAATTCTCCATCTGGATCCACTTACAATACAGACCAGTCAATTACATGATCAACATCTTTAACATTCTTCTTAAGCAATGACACATGGAAAACATCATGGAATTTCACTGTCAGAGACAATGCAAGTCAATAGGCTACTGGCCCAATCCTCTCAATAATCCTAAAAGGTCCACAAAATCGGGGTGCCATCTTAGCACATGATCAAATCCACATGGAGCTCTTCTTTGGTTTGATGTGCAAGTACACTTGTTCCCAACCCTAGAACTCCTTAAACAACCTGTTCCGATTTCCGTCGACATGTCTGGTCCAATCAACACCCTCTAAACTGGATCACTCCAATTGATGGGAGAATTGCAACTCCACCCATACAATTCCTTAAACAGACTCATCTTCAAAAATTCCTGATACTCATCGTTATAAGTGAATTCTACCAGTGGAAGGTACTCTTCCCACTTTCGTTGCTGATGCATCATGTACATCCTCAACATGTCCTCCAATATCTTGTTGACCCTCTCTATCTGTCCATCTGTCCGCAAATGATAAGTTGTATTGAAGGTCAACTCTGTGCCCAAACTTGCAAAGAAATCCTCCAAAACTTGGAAGTGAACTTCACATCCCTGTCTGACACGATCTTCTTTGGAACTCCATGTAATCTGACTACATCTCTAATGAATACCTGTGGTACATCACTAGTTAAGAATGTAGACTTCACTGGAATGAAGTGCACAACCTTTGTCAACCTATCCACAACAACCATGATGGAGTCATGTTGCCTCACTGTCCTCGACAATCCTGTGATAAAGTCCATGGAAATGACAAACCGCAATTGGTTGTAGCAGTCCACTTGGGTGCTTACATTCTGCTTTCACCTATTGATAATCCAAGCACCTAGCCACAAACTCTGCTACGTCCCTCTTCAATTCGACCAATAATATAATTTCTTTATTGTTGCCAATGTCTTCTGATAACCTGGGTGCCTGAATATGGTTTCGCATGAAACTCCCTCACGATCACCTTCTTGAGCTCACTGCTATCTGACACATGTATCCTGTCTCCAAACCTAACCAATCCATCTGTTGTATGACAATAGTTCACGTCCTGTGCACCTACACCTATACCTGTACCTTTACATATATTGCTACATGTACTTGTACCTGTACTCTACTACAACTTGTGCACAGTCACCATATATGTGGTATCCTGTTGACCTGCCTCAAGATCCTATCGTGTAAGTTTGTCCATAGGAGCTCATAGCTGCTATGTGATTGACCTATATCTGATTGCTAAGAGCATCTGTGACCCTCTTCTCATTTCATTTGATATATCTGATCCCAAAATCGAACTCACTAATCGTGGCTAACCATCTAGCCTACTTGGCATTCAGATTTGGCTCGTCAAACAAGTATCTCAACCCATTGCAATCACTCATCAATAGAAACCTCCTGCCAAGAAGATAGTGCCTCCACATCTTCAACTCATGTATGATCGCCGCTAACTCAAGATCATGCATGGGGTAGCTCTGCTCATGCTTATTCAATTTTCGCGACTTGTAAATTACCACCTGTCCATCCTACATAAGGACTCCACCAAATTCGCTCTTGCAAGCATATGCACATACTAGAATTTATTTGTCTGGATCTGCAATATATAACACTGGTGCATGTGTCAACAACTACTTGAGCTGCTTAAAAGCAACTTCACAATCCTCTTTCCATTCAAACTTCTTACCTTTCCTCTGCAATGATGTAATAGGATAGGCAATCTACGAGAAGTTCCTGATGCACCTCCTATAATAACCTCCCAATCCCATGAATGATGTCACCTTATTTACATTCCTAGGAGCTTCCCACTCCATGATAGCTCTTATCTTCTCTAGATCCATTGTTATGCCCTCCTTGGAGACAACATGTCCCGAGTAATGTACCTAAGTTTGAAAAAAATTGCACTTGCTGAGCTTAGCATGCAACTAATGCTCTCTCAACAATCTCAACATTGTTTCCAAGTGCTTGGCATGCTCTTCCTCATTTTTAGAATATACCAATATATCATCAATGAACACAATAACAAAATTTTCCAAATAGGGGCGCAACACACTATTCATCAAGCACATAAATGTAGCAGGAGCATTTGTCAAATTGAATGGAACTACAACAAACTCATAATGCCCATACTTGGTCTGGAAAGTTCTCTTGTAAATGTCCTCTTCCTTGATGCGTACCTGATGGTATCATGATCTTAAGTTGACCTTCGGGAACAATGTTGCTCCCTTTCGCTGATCAAACAAGTCATCAATCCTCGACAATGGATAAATGTTCTTGATGGTCACTTTGTTCGACTGCGTGTAGTCAACGCACAATCTAAGAGTACCATCTTTATTCTTCACAAACATTATTGGTTCGCCCCAAGGTGATACACTTGGCCTAATGTATCCCTTGTCCAACATTTCCTTGAACTGAAACTTCAACTCTACCAACTTAGGGGTGCTCATAATGTAAGATGATTTTGATGCTGGAGTTCCCCTGGCACTAACTCAATAGAAAAGTCTACTTCCGTGTGAGGTGGAAACTCTAAAATCTCTTCAGGAAACACATCCTGAAACTGTTGTAGAGCTATGTACTTGCTCAAAACATTTGCATCCTCAACTTCCTTACCTTTGTCACTAGAAATATGCACTGCAAATAACACATACCCTTTTCTGTGACTGTGCTTTTCTTGCATAGTTGTCACCATCCTTACTGATGTGGATTTCTTCTTCCCTTGTAAGACTCTTGGTTTCCCATTGTCATCCATGCACTCAATGGCTTTGTCATAACAATCCACCTTGGTCCTATTAAGGTACAACCAATCCATGCCCAATAACATATTGTATGATTCCAATGGTAATACATTCAAATGTGCTGCAGTAGGCATACCATTTAAATCAAATGCACAAGCTCTTACCCAATGGTGAACTCGCTTCTTTGTACCTGTTAGCACTCCAAGAAACTCTCCTAGGTTGTAGCTTGGAGATGCCTAGTAACATATAATCTTCAATATTGTTCTCAGAACTATTGGAATGGATGATGGTTTGGATCAAGCCAGATAACCATTTCAGCTCTATTCTCACTTAAGACATGCATGAACACCATCAACAACATAAGGCTTTAAACCACAAATGCTCAATAGTTTGTAGATTTAATGGATAGATGGAGAATACTAATAGTACCAACAAATTGCATGCACGAACATATATGAATGGCTAGCTACAGGCAGCAAATGAACTTACTGACTATACTAGCATATGCATATACAATAACACATATAAATGGCTAGCTACAGGCAGCAAAGAAGCTTGCCAATCTAATAAAACAAAGCGGAGATAAGATGACAATTATCTTGCCTTAAACACACAAAAAACCTGAACAAATTGTTCAAGTGCAAGCATAGAACAACATAAAGAGAATGGACATTGAACATCTAATGGCAAAGAAGATTATATTGCTTAGAATGAAGATGAGAAGCTTGAATGAATAGAGGAGGAATAATTTCCAAAAGTTGAACCCTTATTGCATTTAGTTTTATGCCTTTATAGGCACTTTACAATGCTCCTAAGCTCTCTAGAAGGCTCGGAGTCTTAATCTATTCGATCTGCATTGTTAATTGCTTTGATTCCCTAAAGACAAGCGTGGCTCGGCGATTTCTTCTTATGACAGAAGACTAACCATATTCAGACATTTTGGGCAGCTTGTTGTGATGCTTGGGAGCTCTCTCATGCCAGAGATGCTCCATAATGTTTGTTAGGATGGCTGTTGCGCTGTCTACGCTGCTGGTGTTCCCTAATCTTTTTTGATTTGGCTGTGTGGCATGCTGTGGCTCCATGACCGCTTTGTCATGGATTCGGCCCTTTCTTTGTGGTGAAATGGCTCTTCGGGCCTAAGAAATCTCTTTAAAATCCAGCTAGTGACTGCTTTCTATTATGAACAGAAAGCATTATGAGAATTCCCACCCCTTACTGTCCATTTCGGACTTCCAAAGTCCTAAAATATGATTTAATTATCCATTGGATCCAGCCTTGTCGCCATCGCAAGTCGCATTCAGCCTAGCCTGTGTATTTTCTAAATACATAAAAAATTTGTAAAAACATTTAAAATGGGCTTTTTACGGATTTCAAATATGATATATTTTAATTCCAGAAACCCATCGGGTCCGGGCTCCATCGCTACCGCACTGCCTCAGGCTTCCTTTGTATTTTCGTTATATAACAAAAATACAATAAAACAATGAAAACTATGTGGGCGGGATTTGAAATTTTATAAGAAATCATTAGAGCGCCACCGAGTCCGGCCCATCGGGTCGCCCGTATGTATGCGTGGAGGTCCTGCCATGTAGTACACCAATGCGATACACGATTGGTTCGTCCAATCGCTGATCACCATTTCCCGGCCTTATTATATATTATATATAATATTTAATTATATTATATATATATAATATATATATATATATTATATATATAATATATATATATATATATATATTTATATTATAATATATATATACATATACATATACATATACATATACATATACATATACATATACATATACATATACATATATCCCTGCCGATCCGATTTCAATCGTTGATCGCGATGTCATGCACCTGCTTTAAGTCTGTCACCTCTGCCTGGCCGATATGTGATTTACTGTTAGATCTGGGCCGTTGATCAGCTAGATCTAATGGTGGATATGCAATTTCCAGTTTAAGCTTGTGGTAATGCTTTTTCATGGTTTTAGAGTGCTTTGAGCCTCCCGATAGTGCATTTATGCCCTTCCACGAGTTTTCCTCTTGCCCCAATTTTGATCATTAGATGATCTTTGAGCCAAAATTGAAAATGTCGAGGGCATAAATGGATGCCTTGGCCTGATATTTAAACACACTAGGAGACTTTGGGGAATATTTGGATCCATTTTTGGGCCATTTGCCTCCAAGGCTAACATTGGCTCCTTCTAGGGATGAAATCCTCCCTATGAGGTTTCAAAGATCTCAGATCAATGCCTTTCCTGTAAAACAAAAATTAAATCTTCCTTCTAGTATTCCATTCGGCATGGAATATTTTTAGCATAAACATACAAACTAAAAGAAAAACATATTTACAATTCTAAGGCTTTAAGGCCTTAAATGAAAAAGAGTTTCAAGAACTGCCCATTTCCTGGGCTACCAAAAGCATCTCCTCCTTCCAAATTGTGCAGGATGAATGTATTGTTGTGCTGAACTTGAGGAATGACAAAAGGACCTATCCATAAAGAGTCAAACTTGCCACGATCACCCCCTTTTTCCTTAAATGCATCCCATTTAAGCACCCAATCACCAACTTGGAAATTGTCCGCTTTTACCTTTCTGTCAAAGGCTTCTTTGATTGCTTTCTGATGAGCCTTTGATTTCTCAACTAGTTTCTCTCTTATCTGATGTAGTTCAACTAGGTTATTCATTCTTCTTATCATATCGTTCTCTTCATCTTATTCTTCTTGCAAGAACTTAGCCATAGGGAGAATGAGCTGGATGGGGAAAACAACATCAGCACCATAAACCATTTTGAATGGAGAATTCCCTATGGACTTTTTGATGGTAACTCTGTCAGCCTATAGTGCAAATTTCAACTTGGAATCCCAACTCTTTTTGTTGTCCTCTAACAACTTTTTTATTACCCTTACCAGACTTTTGTTAGATGATTTTGCTAGGCCATTGCCTTGAGGATAATATGAGGTAGAATGCACCACTTGAATGCCCATGGATTGAGTGACATCCATCAATTCTTTTTCCTTGAAAGTTTTTGCATTATCAGTGACTAGTATGGTTGGGAAACCAAATCTACTGAAAATATTCTCATTCAAGAATTTTATGACAACCTGATGATTGGAATTCTTTGTGGGTATAGCCTCAATCCACTTGGTGAAATAATCGGTGGCAACTAAAATCCATTTGTGTTTTCCATTGGAATGTGTGTTGATCTCACCTATAAAGTCTAAGCCCCATTGTTGGAAGGGACCATTGACATGTACTGGCTTTAGGGGCAGAGATTTTAGTTTTTGTCTTCCTGCAAACCTTTGACACTTGTCACAAGCTTTTACAAAAGAAAATACATCAGAGAACAGAGTAGGCCAATAAAATCTAGCCCTCAAGATTTTGTGAGTTGTGGTTTTCCAATAATGATGCCCTCCATGGATGCTAGAATGGAACTGGTATATGACCTCCACAGATTGTTCTTTATCTAGACACCTCAAGAGGATTCCTAATGGGTCTTTCCAATAGAGAAGATTTTTACTAATGCAGAATTTGGCTGATCTGAGTTTAATGGTACGAGCTTGACTTGAGCTAAGCCCTAGAGGGACTTCTATATTTTGCAAAAAATGAACTATGCTGTAATACCATTCACATGTGGCTAGATTTTCAGCCAAAGATTGATTCTGCTTTTGCTCTTTTGCTATTCCCTTTGTTTGTTCATTATTTGAATTCAGACCTATGTAATTTATATCTAACAAGCTACAATTTTCTTCAGCCATAAGCTTAGCCAAGCCCTGGCCTTTGACAAGCTTAGTGGGCTTCACTTCTATGTCAAATTCTATGAATTTTGCAATCCATTTTGCCCTCTTTCCATCAATATCTGGCTGAGTTAAGACATATTTTACCGAAGCTGAAGGTACATATGCAACTACTTTGGAAAGCAGAATATAAATTCTAAATGCTTTCAAATATTTAATGAGAGCATAAGCTTGTTTCTCAATAAGGTCATACCTTAATTCAACATCCCTTAGAGTTTTGCTAAAAAAGGCCATGGGGTGCTCTATGCCTTCATCATTTTTTTGCAACAGAACTGCTGCAAGTGTATCATAAGAGGCAAAAGAGAAGATGCAAAACTCCTCAAAGTAATCTGGGCTGATTAGAGTGGGAGCTTCCATGATAGCTTGCTTGGTGGCTTCAAAAGAGCTTCTTGAAGCAGCTGTCCATTTTATTTATGATCCTTTCTTCAGCATGGAAGTGATATTCTTTACTAGCTCTGCAAAGTTTGGAATGAAACTCCTTACAAAGTTGATCTTACCCAGGAAGGATTGGATGTCCTTTTTCGACCTTGGGATGGACAATGTCTGAATGGCTTGAACCCTTGTTAGATCAATCATCACACCTTCAGCAGAAACAATATGTCCCAGAAGTTTGCCTTCTTCTAGAGCAAACTGTGACTTCTTTGGGTTCACTGAGATTCCAAACTGTCTACACTTTAGGAAGACCTTCTTTAAATGTTGTAAATGGTCTTTGTGGCTGCTAGAGAATACTGTTATGTCATCCAAATAAATAAGGACAAACTTTTCCTTCTCTCCCACAAAAGCTATGTCCATGGCCCTCTGAAAAGTAGCCCCAACATTCATCAATCCGAAAGGCATCTTTGAGTACATGAAAGTGCCCTAAGGAGTAGTGAAGGCAGTCTTTTCTTGATCTTCAGGGTGTACAACTATCTGATTGTAACTTGAAAATTCATCTAAGAAAGACATGACTCTAGCCCGTGAGACTCTTTGCAGCAAGTGTTCCATCTTGGGCAGGGGATAGTTATCTTTTCTTAGAGCACTTGTTCAGATTTTTGAAGTCGACACAAAGCCTGATTTCTCCATTTTTCTTTCTTACCACTACAAGGTTGGCTATCCACTTTGAATACCTTAGGGGGACTATGATTTTGGCATCTAACAGGTTCTTGATTTCTTTCTCGATCAAAGGCAATAACAGAGGGTTGATAGGTCTTAGTTTTTGCTTAAATGGTATGGTGTTCTTTTCCAGTGGGATCTTTATGGTGAATGATGTCTGCATCATAGGTTTTAAGATCGATGTACTCCCAGGAAAAAATATCAGTGAATTGCTTCATGAGGTTGCAATACTCGGAATTCTAGGCAGAGTACAAATGCGTGGACAGATTGATGTTTTTGGGTCTGGGCTGCCTATATTATGTTTACAGACAACATACTCATTCTCTGTTTTGGCCACATTATAGGGCACATCATTATGATAGAAAAGCCTCTCTAGAGGCACCAATCCTTTTGGTATGTGATTGTTGGGTAGTTGGATGATGCTTCTTTGGCTGATTTCGCTTTTCAGCTTGGACTAACTGCATTCTGCCATAGTTTCATTTTCCTTATCGATGCGCCTTTCATAAAACTCCCCAATGACTTGCAAAAACCTGTTAATTTCCTCATCGTCTTCAAAAACCCTCCAATATTTGACATTGTCAGGCAAAGACGATTTGTATTTTCATATGTCAATTTAGGAGGCAAAGGAGAAATAAACATGCTAGCAGAGACAACAAGGGAGTCAGCAAGCTGGTTCTTCATTGTTGGAATATAAGAAACACTGGAATTATTGAAAGAGTCCTTGAGCCTCCATATCTCATCTCTGTATGCCTTCAGCCTTTGATTATGGGCTTTAGCAGCGCTTAAGCCCAAAATTAAAGCTTCGTACTTTGCGATGTTGTTTGTGACCTAAAATGTCAATTTCAAAGATAAATGAATATATTCATGTGTTGGGGACACAAGGACTACGCTTACCCCCGCAGCTTCTTTAGAGAAAGCTCCATAAAAAAACATATCCCAAATCTGTGGATTTTTTTCCTCTGCGATCTGGCAAACTGGTCTCTTGAGCTGCATGGAGGTCAATTGAGATTCTTCAATATGAAGAATGCATGCTCCAAAATCAGTGTCAACAGCGTAAATGGGATGATTAGTGGGATTATTCTCATCATTGATGATATAAGCCAACTACGCCTCTCTGTAAAGTCTCTGGCTCTCACCTCTGAAAATTGGGACAATAGCATAAGACAGATCATTTTGTAACGATCCACCTATTCTCTTGATCCAAAATCTGGAAAGTAACATGCCAAACTTGGGGGGTACATCTGCAACCACAATATCCATCATTATGCTTTTCATGGGCAACTGAGACAAAGTGATGGCTAGGTCTTTGATTAATCCCAGACAGTTCACTTTTCTAGAGTCAAAAGAGAACAAGTCACGATAAGGCTTGGTAATGTCCAGACCCAACTCATCCACGACAGCCTTGGGAATTAGATTATGGATGGATCTAGTGTCTAGAAGGTAGTTGTGAAGGACTTTATCATGAATAGTTAGAGAGACATAGAATGATGGGGAGTTGTCTTCACAATTTTCAATCATTGGGCTGAGAATAACAACTGGCTTGTCATCTTGGAGATTCACACAGTCAGTGGAGGCTTGGATGGCTTTAGGCTCAAGGGCATCGAGGATGGATCTTTTGAAGGGATCATTCTTCAATAGTTCAATAAGAGGCAATGGTATCTTTAGCTTCTGAATTTCTGATTGAAAATTGAAAGGAGAAGGAGACTTTTCAATACCTCTTACCTCATGAGCTGGATCTTGGAGGATGATGGGATCAATTGTCGGTTGTTTTTGCTTATTAGCTTGCTATAATACGGGGACAACAACTCTTTGAACAAGAGTTTCCTTGGCATTATTTATCTTTGACCTCAAATTGTATCTTTGTTGATCTACAATTTGTAGAATAGCTTCATTATCCCATTCTTGGCTGATCTGGTCATTGCATAATGACCTTTCATAGGCAACTGAGGTAAAAAAGGAAGCATTGCCTTTGTCTTCCAGACAATGGATCTCATCTTCTTCTTCAAACTTCTCTTCTTCCATGATTATATTTTGAAAAGGAGCCCTCACCCTTTGGTCTTCATTAGCATCTTTGTTTCTTTGCAAAATCTGCAACTGCTCATTAGTTCTTCTATATGGATTTGGATTTGGATTTCTAGGAGAAAGGTATTAGGAGCTCTCCCTTTTCCCCGGTGTTGCTCAACTTTTAGTTTTGATATTTCAGAGGTTAATGACTCTATCATTTTGGTCATTTTATCTATCTTAGGATCAGAGGATGATGAAGACTCGCCCCTATGTCTTCTTCTATCAACATTTCCCTTGAGCTTCTGTGCAACCATGATGTTTGATTCCACTTCCAAGGCTGCATCTTGCATGTCAACCAAAGTAGCACATCTCCTTTCCCTCAATAGTAGGCAGGAGTTAGAATCAACAACACTGGCATAGGTGAGTTTAGCAGAGGTAGTAGTGGGTTTTACTTCAGCTGGTATCTTGTTGTACATACGGTTAAACCTCTTATTAAAATTTGACAACAACTCACAATTTTCTCTCTTTAAGTTGCCAAACTCAGTGTGGTAGTAGAGGAGATCCTTCTTATCCCCACAATGCTTTAAGAATGCATCATCTAAAGCTTCAATGTTTGCTATAGATCTTAGGGTTAGTTCTCTGAACCATTTCCTAGCCTCTCCATCTAGGCTTTGGACAAAGACTCTCATCCACACATCATCTTCACTAATGTCCAGATTATCAGCATAGCTATAAAATGACTCAAGATGTTCTTCAGCAGTAACCCCTTCAGTCCCAGTGAACTTAGTAGGCCTATATTTATGATATTCTCAAGTAAGCGTGGCATTCAAAGGAGTGGGCAATATTAGAGGTTCATACCTAGCAACAATGATTCTTTCCATTTTGGTAGGTGCTTGTGGACCTGCCATAATTGTGGTGGCTAAAAGAGTATTGGCAGTCTGAATGATAAAGGGATGAGAAGTGACTGATAGGACTAAAGGAGCATGATGGATAGGAGGTGAGGTTTCCTTTGGGATTAAAGCAAAAGGAGAACATAAAGAGCCATGACCTTTATGCATCTCTGAAAGTTTTTCTTCACTGCTAGTATTAGATGCTATACTCTCAACATGTATTTGTTCTATTACAAGCCTTTCTTGAAGAGATATAGGAGATTGTTTAGGTTTACCTGAACTTGATGCTCCTTTTTGCAATGAATTTTTTTCTTTTATGATATTTTCAGTATCAAGCACTGGGTCAGCTTGTAGTTTTTGAGGATTTCTCTGAGTATGCCTCAAAAACTGAGCTAGAACTATGAAGTGGAGGCCCCAAGAGGTTCGACCTCTAGTAGAGTCACCAGATAGATGATTACAACCAAAAATTTGCCCAGACTTTGTTTGTCATCAAAGCTGGATCTATGTCGTTTCCCAAGGAAGTTGAGCTTCAGTTTCCTGTCCCCGGTAGTGACGCCAATTATGTTATCACTCCAGGAAACTCTCCTAGGTTGCAGCTCGGAGATGTCCGGTAACATATAATCTTTGATATTGTTCTCAGAACTATTGGAATGGATGATGGTTTGGATCAAGTCAGATAACCATTTCAGCTCTATTCTCACTCAAGACATGCATGAACACCCTCAACAACACAAGGCTTTAGATAACAAATGCTCAATAGTCTGTAGATTTAATGAATAGATGGAGAATATTGACAGTACCAACAGATTGCATGCATGAACATATATGAATGGCTAGCTATAGGCAGCAAATGAACTTACTGACTATATTGGCAGATGCATATACAATAACACATATAAATGGCTAGCTACAGGCAACAAAGAAGCTTGCTAATCTAATATAACAAAGCAGAGATAACATGACAATTATCTGGCCTTAAACACACAAAAAACCTGAACAAGTTGTTCAAGTGCAAGCGTAGAACAACATAAAGAGAATGGACATTGAACATCTAATGGCAAAAGAAGCTTATATTTCTTAGAATGAAGATGAGAAGCTTGAATGAATAGAGGAGGAATAATCTCAAAAAGTTGAACCCTTATTACATTTAGTTTTTCTGCATTTTATAGGCCCTTTACAATGCTCGTAAGCTCTCTAGAAGGCTCAGAGTCTTAATCTATTCGATCTGCATTGTTAACTGCTTTGATTCCCTGAAGATAAGCGTGGCTCGGCGGTTTCTTCTTATGACAGAAGACTAACCATATTCAGACATTTTGGGCAGCTTGTTGTGATGCTTGGGAGCTCTCTCGTGCCAAAGATGCCCCATAATGTTTGTTAGGATGGCTGTTGCATTGTCTGTGCTTTTGGAATTCCCTGATCTTGCTTGATTTGGCTGTGTGGCGTGCTGTGGCTCCATGATCGCTTTGCCGTGGATTCAGCCCTTGCTCTGTGGTGAAATGGCTCTTCGGGCCTAGGAAATCTCTTTAAAACGAATATAGTGACTGCTTTCTGTTATGAATAGAAAGCATAGCAATTCTGAGAATTCCCGCCCCTTACTATCCATTCCGAACTTCCAAATTCCTAAAATATGACTTAATTGTCCATTAGATCCGGCCTTCTCGCCATCGCAAGTCGCATTCAGCCTGGCCTGTGTATTTTGTAAATACATAAAAAACTGTGAAAAACATTTAGAATGGGCTTTACATGGATTTCAAATATGATATATTTTAATTCTGAAAACCCATCGGGTTCGGGTTCCATCGCTATCGCACTGCCTCAAGCTTCCTTTGTATTTTCGTTATATAACGAAAACACAATAAAACAATGAAAACTGTGTGGGCGCGGATTTGAAATTTTATAAGAAATCATTTGTAGCGCCGTCAGGTCCGGTCTATCGGGTCGCCCGTATGTATGCGCAGAGGTCCCGCCCCATGGTAGTACGCCGATGCGATACATCGATGTGATCCGATCGCAATCGTTAATTGCTCATTCCCCGGGCCTTATATATATACATATACATATACATATACATATACATATACATATGTATATGTATATGTATATGTATACACTATGTGTATGTATACATATCATATACATTATACATATACATATACATTATACATATACATATACATATACATAATACATATATATATATATATATATATATATATATATATTATATATATATATATATCACATATACATACATATATATATATATGTATATATCCTCACTGATGCAACCCACGATCCGATTGTAATCGCTGATCGCGGTGTCATGCGCTTGCTTTAAGTCTGTCACCTCTGCCCGATGGATATGCGATTTGCCGTTAGATCTGGGCCATTGATAAGTCAAATCTAACGGTGGTTGTGCAATGCCTAGTTTAAGCCTGCGGTAATGCTTTTTCATGGTTTTAGAGTGCTTTGAGCCTCTCGATAGTGCATTTTTGCCCTTCCAAGGGCTTCCCTCTTGCGCCAATTTTGATCATTAGATGATCTTTGAGCCAAAATTGAAAATGTTGAGGGCATAAATGGATCCCTTGGCCCGATATTTAAGCACACTTGGAGACTTTGGGGCATACTTGGATCCATTTTTGGGCCATTTGCCTCCAAGGCTAACAGTACCTATAGCCAACTGCACTAACCAAGATTCTGTATGCACTTATTTATTCAAACCACACTTATCCACCAAGTTAGGACTAACATAACTATAATTAGATCTAGGGTCAATCAAAATAAAGGCAAATTAATCACAAACCTTACCATCCATCTCAATGATAGATGCTTGATGGTCTGCATGTTTGTTATCCAAGGCTGCATAGATACGAGGAACACTCTGACCAACATCCCCAACAATCTGCACCTCCTGTGCATATAGATCTGAGGCCTACCACCCTAATTTTGTGGACACTCTTTAAGGTGTTCTTTACCACATGTCGAACACTCCAACCTTCCAGTACCATCACCTCTATGTTGTTGTTATGATCCATGTCCCTATCTAGCTGCATTGAGCTTATTTTGTGGTGCCACATTTTCTTTCTCTTCTGCATTATGAGGCCTTAATCTTTTCAGCTGCCATTTACCTTTACCTGTATCCTTGTCCTTCCCTTTCCATCCTTGCTAAGATTCGTTCTTATGCTTTGAATGTTCATAGAAATGCTTCAATTTCCCAGTAACTTCCTCAAGTGACCGAGGCTCATCATACTTAATCTGATCTCTAAATGCTAATGGAAAACCACTGACAAATCACTAATTTTAGCCTTCTCATATTTAAGATATGGTACATACCTCAATAGCTCCAGGAACTTAGTCATGTACTCTTCATCTGTCATTGATCCCATCTTTAGCTCATAGAATTATTTGGCCTCATTGTCATAGTACCTTTTTGACAAGTACTTCTTCCTGAAAATCCTCTTGAACTCATGCCAACTCAATTCCTTCGTTTTGATGTATCTGACCTACTTCACATCTTCGCACTAGATATCTGGTTTACCTTTCATGCTGAAGATAACAATTCTAACCTTCATGTTTTCTGTGTACTCATCCAACTCAAAGAACTTGTTCATCCCAAGTATTCAAGCCTCTGCATCTTCTAGTTTCTTCAAGTCTCCATCAAAAGTAGGTGGATTTTCTCTCTTAAACTCATCTAGTAAGTATCCCTTATCGCATCCCTGTGTGACACAATCTTCTTCGGAACTCCATGCAATCTGACCATGTTCTTGATGAAGACTTATGCTACATCACTTGCTGAGAATGTAGACTTCACTAGAATGAAGTGCACTACCTTTGTTAACCTGTCCACCACTACCATGATGGAATCATGCTATCTCACTATCCTCAACAAACTTGCGATAAAGTCCATGGAACTGACCTCCCATTTCCACTATGGAATTAGAATCGGCTGTAGTTACTCCACCTGAATGCTTACACTCTGCCTTGACCTGTTGACAATCCAAGCACCTAGCCACAAACTTTGCTACGTCTCTCTTCAAATTCAGCCAACAATAGAATTTATTTGCTGTTGTCAGTGTCTTCTAATAGTCCAAGTGATGTGGATATGGTTTTGCATGAAACTCCCTCAAAATCACCTTCTTGAGCTCACTTCTGTTTGGCATATATATCTTGTCCCTAAATCTAACCAATCCATTTGCCGTTAGACGATAGTCCATATCCTGTGCACCTACAGTTGTACCTGTACTCTGCTACAACCTATGCACAATCTCCATATACCTAACATCACGTTGACCTGCCTACAAGATCCTATCCAATAAGTCAGTCCCATAGGAGTTCATAACTACTATGTGATTTATCTGTATCCGTCTACTAAGAACATCTTCCACCCTATTCTCTTTACCTTTGATTTAGATGATCTCAAAGTCGAACTCACTGATCATGGCCAACCACCGAGCTTGCCTGCTATTCAGATTTGATTGGTCAAATAGATACCAGAAACCGCTGTGATCACTCATCAATACAAACTAACTATCAAGAAGATAATGCTTCCACATCTTAAATGCATGTATGATCGCTACCAAATCAAGATCATGTGTCAGGTAGTTCTGCATGTTCTCATTTAGTTTTCATGACTCATAGCATACTACCTGTCCTTCCTACATAAGGACTCCACCAAGTCCTCTCTTGAAAGCATATGTACATACTACAAACTCCTAGCCCGAATCTTCAATCTTTAACACTGGTGCATGTGTCAAAAACTGCTTGAGTTGCTCAAAATTGATCGCACACTCCTCTGTCTATTTAAACTTCTTACCTTTCCTCTACAATGATGTGATGGGATAAGCAATCTGCGAGAAGTTCCTCATGAACCTCCTGTGATAACCTATTAACCCCATGAAAGATCTCACCTCATCCACATTCAAGGGAGCTACCCATTCCATGATAGCTCTTACCTTTTCTGGGTCCACTGTTATGCCATCCTTGGAAACCACATGTCCCAAGTAGTGTACTCATTCTGAAAGAAGCTACACTTGCTAATCTTAGCATACAACTGATGCTTTCTCAATAATCTCAACACTACCGCTAAATGGTCGGCATGCTCTTCTTCATTCTTAGAATATACAAATATATCATCAATGAACACAATAACAAACTTGTCCAAATACAGACACAACACACTATTCATCAAGCACATAAAGGGATTTGGAGCATTAGTTAAACCAAAAGGAACTACAAGAAACTCATAATTCACACACCTGAAAAATATATCATATAGATGTCCTCTTCTTTAATGCATACCTAAAGATATTCGGATCTCAGATCAATCTTTGAGAACACTGTTGCTCCCTTCAATTGATCGAACACGTCAACAATCCTCAGTAATATATACCTGCTCTTGATGGTCACTTTGTTCAACTTTCTGTAGTTAATGCACAACCTGAGAGTACCATCCTTCTTCTTCACAAACAGTACAGATGTGCCCCATGGTGATACACTTTAATGTATCCCTTGTCCAACATTTCCTTCAACTTAACCAACTTAGGTGTACTCATCCTGTAAGGTGCCTTTGATGCCAGAGCTGCCCTTGACACCAACTCAATAAAAAAGTATATTTCCTTGTGGGGTGGCAACTCTGAAATATCTGCGGGAAACACATCCTCAAAATTCTATAGAATTGGGTACCTTCTCAGAACATCTGCATCCTCAACTTCCTTACCTTTGTCGCTAGAAATATGCACCTCAAATAGCACACACCCTTTCTTACGACTACCCTTGGCCTGCATAGTTGTCACCATCCTAACTGATTTGGCTTTCTTCTTTTCGTGTAAGATTCTTGGTTCCCCATTGTCATCAAAGCACTCAATGGCTTTTTCATATAAATCCACCTTGTTCCGATGAAGGTACAACCAATCCGTGCCCAACAACATGCCATGTGATCCCAACAATAATACATTCAAATGTGTTACAATAGGCATACCATTCAAATCAAATGAACAACCTCTTACCCAAAGGTGAACTCACTTCTTTGTAACTATAGCTAGTTGCACTAACCAAGATTCTGCATGCACTTCTTTATCCAAACCACACTTATTGACCAATTCAGGACTAACATACTATAATTAGATCTAGGGTCAATCAAAATAGAAATAACTTGATCACAAAGCTTATCATCCATCTCAATGATAGATGCTTGATGGCCTACCTATCTTTTATTTAGCGTTGCATAGACCCTAGGAATACTCTGCCCAACATATCCCACTGTCTATGCCTCTTAAGCATTGTAGATCTGCAGTCTACCACCTTGATGCTATGGACAATATCTCCTACGATGGTCTCCTCCACAAGTCCAACACCACACGGGCTCCTTATTATGCTCCTCATATAGAAGTCCCTGTCCTTTGTCATATGCATTTAACTTCTTAGATGGCATTGCATTATCTTTATTACCTGCACCCTAAGGTATTTCCTGTTTCTTGTCCCATTTTCCTTTGTTGTTTGAATTTCCTTTCCAGTCCGACTTAGTCTCAGATTTGTGATTTGATTGTTCATAAAAATTATTTAGCTTCCGAATGGCCTCCTCCAATGATCTAGGATCATTGAACTCAATCGTGTCTTTGAATGCAATCGGTAATCCACTAATGAACCTCTGAATCTTCGCCTTCTCCTCCTTGAGGTAAGGCACATACCTTAACTGCTCCAAGAATCTACTAGTTTACTCATTTGTCATTGATCCCATCTTTAGCTCATAGAACTCTTTTTCCCTGTCATCAAAGTATATCTCTGATAGGTATTTCTTCTTGAATAGTCTCTTAATCTCATTCCAATTCAAGTCCTCCTCATGCATACCTCTCACCTTCTTCACATCTTCCCACCAAATGTCCACTTTATCTTTGAGACTAAATGTAGCTATTATGGCTTTCATGTTCTCTGAGTAATCATGAAACCTGAAGAACTTCCTCATACCAAACAACCATGCCTATGCATCTTGTGATTTCTTCATCTCTCCATCAAACGTAGGTGGCTTTGCTTTCTTAAACTCATATGACAAATATCCCCTGTCACTCCTCCGATAAGTATGATAACAATGTCGATCGTAGTGCCTATCTGAACCAGAACTAGAATAGTACCTATGTCCATCACCTCTCTTATCCGGAGTATCCAACAACCTTCCATCTCTCATTGTTTCATCTCTATCTGACATGTGACCACCGTGAGGCCTACTGCAATATTCCCCATTAGTTCTATCCTCCTGCTCATCGTTCATCCGAAGGGGTCCATGTCGCTGTAATTCTGACAAAATCTGAAGTATCACTACATTTACCTCTGTTATTTTCTCAAGTGCCTGTATGATTATGTCATTGTCTGCCTTACAACTCCTTATTTCCACCTTTAAGATTCTCAGTGTGTCTGCCAAATCAGAAGAGTTCCCAACATCAACATTGCTCATCTGATCCATAGGGAGAGTCTTGGGAACTGTAGTCTACCATCTTTCTAGTCATCTTTGATATTCTTCCTGCAACCTATGTCATGTCAGCTAAACCAAATCACAATAAACCAATGTACCTGAGCATAATTCGGGGAGAGTACCTCGTTTGCATGATCAACAAATCAACGTAATACATGTATAACATAATCATGACAACACATACAAATATAACAAATAAGCATGTAACCATATAACCATAATTCTAATTAGAGTCTACTCATCAATGCATGACCTTATCAAAAACACATACCATGACCTCATGCATGAGAACAATCACCACCCCATTATACACTTGACACAATGTGAATACTAATGTACGTAAACAATGCATAATCAACCATACACTCACGACGACATACTCCACAACGACACCATCAACTTCTCATGGTGACATCACTACAACCATAACCCATACCATACAAATGAAACAAGCGCATGGTCTTACAACACAAGAAACACATATGCAACCGACATGAATGCATGACCAACACACAACTCATCCAGTCTGAGGGGTGAACCATGCTCTGATATCACTATGTAACACCCTCCTCCCACATCTACCTAAGTAATTGGCCAATCGGGGTAAACATGTGATGAGAAGTTAATATGATACGATTCAACTCACTACATGCCAATTAAGTAAGTGATGAAATCACACCATACAAAACCATCCACATCAGCAACAGAACTCCGAGAAGCCATCCCAACCACTTAGGTAACCAACCCCTGAGATCAACTGATTTTTTTGACCATTAACCCCCGAACGCTCCCTTGACATGGACAAGCATGCTTCCAGGAGACTCCAGACGCTCGCACAACATGGGTATGCATGCGTTCGGGGACTTTTCTACCCAATGCTATGCCTATGTCTCTAGGCGTTTGAGCCACTTTTTTAGGCCCAGAGCCCAGGTCACTACCCAAAACTCAATGAAACCTTCAGGAATGAAGGATAATAACATAACAATGATACAAATGCAATTACTTGAACAAGGACTTGATTGGATCCCTACTAGCCATGACATACATTTCGTCAAACATGTCACAAATATGTAATCTGTAGGTTTAAACAACATATCTGAGCATAGGGGTCTCATACTCATCTGAGAATTGCTAAGAAGAATTGATGTGTCAACACATTAGTTGTAGTTTCATCGATTAGGCCATTGATACATTGTTCATTCATTTATAAGTAAAAATATGACAAGAGCCATACATAGCCATTGTCATAATACATGTGCATAGCCAACATAATAGCAAGATAAATACCACGAAAATAATAACCATATAATCCACATATAAAACCATATAATACTCATGAAATAAGAAGGAGAAATAACGTCATATTAATTATGCAAAGGCCAACCATTTGTGGGACTTCCACAAACCACCTGACCGTAGACATGGTTGAGCCAATTCTCTCTTCAGCCAGTCACCCTTGTGCCATATTCCAAGAATGAATGTGGGATATCATAAAACACATCAATCAAAACCATCTAGGGTGTCCAAAGGCCAAACCACCTCACGGTCGAACATCACAAAACCATCACTAGATTGGTCTCTACCTAAGCCTGCTAGGGCTCTAGAGGGTTTGTTCCAACCAAGTCTTCTAGGACTAGCAACTCAACCCACAACTATTGATAGGCTCTAGAGTGTTTGTCCAACCAAGGCTCTAGGACTAGTAACTCAACCCACCAAGGGATCCAAAGCGTTTATCCAACCAAGGCTCTTGGACTAGTAACTCAACCCAAGCTATTACAGAGCTCCAGAGTGTTTGTCCGACCAAGGCTCCAAGAACTAGTAACTCCACCCAAGCTAAAAGACACATGAGAACCAACCAAAAAACAAAAAATAAAACCGCAACGCCATGGCTATATAGGAAATGGAAAGGCTAGGAAAATCCACTATCAATCTAGGCAATTCTCCATGCCAGTAATAGATCATGACCAATAAACTACATGCATATGTCATGCATGCCAAAACTAGTGAGGAAAACATACATGCAACTCAGTACCTGCAAGCAAAATCTGTTGTAGCTTCTTATCTCGATGTACTTTTGTGCTTTCCCGCTCTTCCTTTTCCTTATTGCTCTAAAACTCCGAGTATGCCACACTCTCCAAGCGTGCTCCAAGAAAACTCTAAGTGTCCAAGAGTATGAGAGAGAAGGAGAATAGAGAGAGCTCCAAGATTGAACTTACAAAAGTATGTGAACTGATCTTCATAAGCCTTTTTATTAATGATGCCTCTATTTTCTTCATTTTCCATTATTTTCCTTCATTTTCCTCCTCATATGCAGCCTGTGACCTTTCACCTCCCTTTTGTCCTAATTTCCATTATTTTCATAAATAAATGTGCCAAACTGCCATTTTTCCTTTCCAAGTCCTTTTCCATAGCCTTTGCCAATTTACTTAGCCTTTAATTAATCACCAGTGATCCCCCATCACTATGCTCTTTCCGAACATTAAGCTTGGAACAAGTGTCCCATCAACCGTGGTTATTATTTTGCCTTTATGCACTTTTACATGGATTTTTGACTAGGGTTGTTACAACATATTTATTTTGAGGACTTGTTTGAATAATTCATGCATGTTAAAGCTTCTAAGTCGAGTTAATGTTTTTCTTGGTTTCCTAAGCTAGGATTTTGGAGCACTAGTGGATTGTACTAGCTCTGTAAGTTGATTATACTAGCCTTGTAATGAGGATGTCATATGTAAAATAACTTCAACAATTCATAATAATGAAGCTTTCAACTATCCAATATTGTAAATTGCATATCTTATTTTCAACCATCTATTTCTTTGTGATTTGTTATTTATATGTCTTGTTGATTTGACACAACAAAGTTACCAACTTAGCAAGAACGATATGGAGTTTTTTTTTTAGGTCGCATCAAATCATGATTTTCGTTCCAGTTTTAAAAGTGTTGATGCAACATCGACTTTTTTTAGGAGAAGTATAATTTTGACATTTTAAATTTTGTCTTTTTCCAAAGGAAAAAACCCATAATTTTATTCAGCTTTAGAAGAAGAACAAAATTACATTATGTAGATGTTAAACACATCCAGGGATAATAGCCTCTTTACTAACATGCAAAATAAAAAACTAAAATAATTACAAAAGAACTTTCAAAGTTAAGCATGATAATAATAACTTATCTTCTCTTTCTTGCCTTTATTTTTCAGGATCTTCTGTCATCCCTATGAGTTTGAATCTACTAGAACCATTTCCAATTTGATTCCTGTTGCCTTCATTGGGAGTTATTTGTCTGAATATGAACTTTCAGAAACATGAACTTTGTTTGTACCCATTGTCCCATTTTTTTGTGTGCCTCATTTTTGTTGTTGTTCTAGTGCAAGGATCTATTTTAGTTTCGTGCTATTTTGCATGTGCGTTGTGTTGCCATTTAGGGTTGGAGCTCCCCCTTTTGCTTGGTTTGGGTTTTTTTTTGTTTTTTTGTTTTTTGTTTTTATTTGTTTTATTTATTTATTTATTTGTTTTTTGTTTTTTGTTTTTTGTTTTGTTTTGTTTTGTTTTTTT
Source organism: Pinus taeda (assembly GCA_000404065.3). NCBI lineage: Eukaryota > Viridiplantae > Streptophyta > Pinopsida > Pinales > Pinaceae > Pinus > Pinus taeda. The sequence goes on from APFE030752932.1 coordinate 253,897, forward strand.
TTTTTGTTTGTGGTTTGTTCTTCTTTTGTGAGGTAGGGGTTAGAAGGTTGACATCCTTTTGTTTTACTAGCTCGACCCTTTTTCTTTTTTAGGATTTTTTTTGCATGCATACATGTGTTCTATAGGTTTCCTATTTGATAACATATTCAATCTAAATGTTATATTTTCATAATCCATTATGGGGTCCACTGGATTTTTTTGTCTTTCAGTGGAATTCCATTGGGTAGTCTATTCATACATGAATTATGGCGAAGGTAAATGGACCTTTTCCCATTCTTTCAAGACTCATCTTTTTGAATGACCCTAGGGTATTTCCAATTTCCTCAAGAATCTTGTGGTGCTAGAAAGGAAGGGGGAGATTATGTAGTCTCACCCAAACTGGCATTGTTGAGACCACCATTTTCATGGCATCAAAATCTGGGAACTAAGGGGTAATGAAGAGCCCAAATCTTCTCCAAAACCAAGGCCCATCTTTCAATACTCTCTCTAGATCATCCCAAGTATCGAATTGAACAATAAAGAAACCTTTGGAACACAGTAAACATCATAGTTGGGAGTCCAAGTTGAAAAGACCCACTAGTACAAAGATTCATATCGAGGGCAAAAGCAGTTGAATCTACAAATCACAACCCTAGATTGGAGAGCAGAAAGAAGGTGGTTTATCTCTGATAGGTTGACCTCCATTGCAGGCAATTGTTTCATTTGTTCAAGAATGCAAGGTCCTGGGTTATATTGAGGTAGATTCATTGTATGAGATCCATGCCCTTGAATCACATCCTTATAAGAGATGAGACCTCCAGGGTCCATGGATCTCAAAGCACCTCCATGCAACCTTAGGCTCAAGATTATAGTGGTGTTTCTTGAAATGCATGAATCCTTCATCAGAGAAAAATGCTGGTGCAATTTTCCTTAAAAAAAGACAATGTATTTGCAGGAATGCCAAACCTATTTTCTATACAATTATTCAGATTTATCACTAAGTTAGAATTTGCGACCCTAAGAAGGGAATAAATATTGTTTAGATTCTTGATGAATACGTGGAAGTCCTCCAATTCTCAGTCTGCATACATCCTAATTGTGTTTTATTATTTGCTGAGATCTACCATTGAATAAGGCGTGATATTATCTCTGGACGAAAATGAGGCGAGGTAGGAGGCTCTAGGGGTTCATGACCATGTCTTTATGAGGGAGCATAGCAGCAAAAGCAGGATCCAAATTGTTTCCTTCACTCCTATTGGGCATACTATTTTCTTATCTTATTTATTATTTATATGTTTGTTTTCTAAGACTTTTTGTGTGCAGAATGTGATAACTTACACAATATATATCCTAGAAAGGAGTCAATGGATTTTCATTATTTTATCTCTTTTGAATTTATTTTAATTATGAAAGGCACAATTTACTTACAATTTGAATAGGGATATCTGATATCGGATGTTGTTTTGTGAAATAGCCAAGGAAGAATAGATTATGTGGGGTTGTTCAGGTTAATTATAGCCAACTGAACGAGATTGAATTCTATCCTAGATGAATCAGTTGGAGAAGAGATATTGGCCCTGCTATTATGGGGAAACGATGGAGATTTTGTAATTTGAATAAAGCATCTCCAGAATCTTTAGATTCTCAGGATCACTTTCTATTTGAAAATAGGCTCATTTTGTAATATAAAAACTGGGAATTGAACCTCAGTAGAGGAGTTTGAGATATAATCATTTTCATCTATACTGTAAATCTCCACAAACATCCCTTATAATTTAATCATTATAATTTAATGGAGACTTTTGTGGTTTGACTTTAACTTATTGTGCTGAGTTAGCTACAAGGTAGTTGAATTCCAATGATTTTGGGCCCAATTTTTGAACTACTACTGTCCTTTCTTGTACTATTAGTTTGTATCAACTTTTAGTTCATGTTATTCAATTATTAAGTTGTTTTCTTGATATACTTGCTGTTAATTAGATTCGTTGTTAAGTGTGTGTTTTCGTAGTAGATACAATTGAATATCATAGAGTTAGATTTACTGCAATTGGTTTTTTGGAGTGTTTTATTTCCTTGTTGTTTCCTATTATTTAATGTAGAGTTGTTAATTATTATAATTTGATATCATTTTTGGCAAATTCATCTCTAGATATAGTGTTGTTCCTTTCTTGCAGACACGGTTCCCTAGGAAACAACTTTGTATTCAGTTGGATTTCTTCACTGTTTTTAGTAGGAGACTTAATGATTTGATTCCTTTTGCAGTCTTGATTATTTAAGATTGAAGTATATAAGCTAAGTGTGAGTTGTTTCTTTCAGTAAGTACGAGTTTTTCCTTTCATTCATATGCCTTTACTTTTCATTAGGTTCATACAAGTTAGGTGATATTAGCACTGCCTCTTGCACAAACTGTGTGGAAAACCTTGAAATAAATAGACGAAAATCTGGGTTGATGATTTAGTGTGTAGAGGTCAGTTGGTCCTTTAGGAACAACGAAATGCCCCAACACCTCCCATCCATGTCTCTGAGCTAACTTCATTCTGAAATCCTAGCTGCCATTAACCAAAGCCTATAAACACATCCATTATTTCACATGCAGTCGCTTTAGAAGCTCTTTGTCTAAGCAACTTCAACATCTTGAATATCCCTTAGGTAGATAGGTGAATTCTTGATAACTGGAATGCACTAAAACACCAACTGCGAACTCCTGGTATTCATTGTTTCCGCCATGATGAATCTCTAGAGATGAGTTAGGTTTCCCACAACTTGCTCTTCTATGCACTCTTCATGTAATTCAAGTACATCAAAAGCACACCCTTGATTTTTCTAGGTGGTTCCTGAAGAATTCCACTTTAAATTTTCTTATATATATATATATATATATATATATATATATATATATATATATATATAATGTTTATGATTTTCATGTGAATTTTGAAAACTATTGATGCAACATTGATCTTTTTATGGGGGGCATATTTCTGGCACTTTTATATCTTAATTATGCCATTTGTTTTTAAATGTTGGTTATTTAACAATTTTTCAAGTTGTCTTCTTCTTCTTCTTCTTTCTTCGTGAGATGTTTGTTTTTTAAGTGTTTTTCAAGTTTGTGTTTTTTGTTTTTCTTTGCAATTTTTTTAATGCTTTTTTCAATTTTTTTGTAAAATAAAAAATAACATTTTGAAATTAAGATTTTTTTTTTCTAATATATTTATGTATTTTTAATTAATAATTCAATACAAATAAAGTAATTGTCGTTAAAAAAATGATAATTTTAAACGCTTTTACAAAAAAATACACAATTTGCATTAGATGTAATTAAGAAGTACACATTTCATGACCTTTTCACTATAAATGACATGTCAAATGAAGGAGTTTTATGGAAAAAATTGAATAGAAAAAGGTTAAAAAAACAAATTTTATGAAATTGACATGAATTTTATGTGAAGATATATATATATATATATATATATATATATTATATATATTTTTTTTCCCAAAATAATGATGCACACAGGGGAGGCAGGAGCGGGAGAGGTCATCTATAGCCCCGAGGAACATTCGGAGGCCAAATATGTGCGGGGATTCAGAGTGATCACTAATAACAAGGCAGAGCTTATCGTCTTGTGGAAATGCCTAGATCTCGTTATCGCTCTCAGAATAAAGAGAATAAACATAGTTGGGGACTCCATGTTGGTCATAAGAATGTTCTCAATTGCTCATTATATGGACAACAATTCACCCATCATCAAACGAATTAATTATCAAATGGAAAAGTTTGAGCAACACTGCTTATACCATGTTCTACAACACTTGAACTTGTCTGTCGACGAAATGGAAAATCGCGGGATTCTTTTGGTAGTCGAGAGATATGAGTTGGATGGAAGAAATGACGACTACCTTCCAATCTCATAAATTAATGCAGATCAGAGTGGTAATAGCTATTGGCATGGATCCCAAAGCCGGAGGGACGACACAAAGGAGACATTGCAGAGGGATGGACATGTGGAGTCTTCTTAGGACGCATGGTGATCGCCTGGGTCTCTAAGACAACACATCCTATGGTTGCAAGTGGATATCAAAGTGGAGTTTGAAGGATGCGAGGATCTCGCCATTTCAAAGAATTTTCAGGACCACGAACAATAAGAGAGAATTAATGGCGAGGAGGAATCCCGTTGCAAATTTCCTAATTACATGGTTCGCCAGATCCTTGGGACATAATGTGTATTTAATGGGACTGCAGCTCGAGGATGGCCATGGGATAAGGGTACGAACAATGGAGTTTTTTGTGACATGAGAGCAAGGTTTATAAGGCACCACGACCCTCTGTTATGATGCCCGCAGTTAAAGGCTTGAGGAGTAGTGAGAGTTGGCTGAGCACATAAATGAGTACGCAAGGAGGTCAGAGTGGGAACCCTTCTGAGGAGGAGTTGGTGCACTAGAAGCGGGATGCCGAATCCTTTTTTAATCTCATTATGTGAGACTCGACCTCATCACGCATCGCATGAAACTCCTAGAGAAAGACCGAGTTGCTAATGTCGAGAGAATCAACGCAAAATTTGAGGCTATGGAGGCAACCTTAGAGCGAAAATTTGTGCAGATGGAGACATGCCTCCTCTCCGCCAATTTAGAGTTAGTTAGTGACAACATATTCACTAATGTCAAGGATATAATTGTAGGACTATTGAAGGAGGTCGTGGCCCAACTTCATAGCGATAGAGGAGCTGGCCATGCTGGTGTAAGACGTGCAACCGAGGTAACACCGTCAACGAGGACGAGGGGAAGCTCAACCTAGGATAATGGTTACTTATGCTTTGTTGATGTGTTTTGTTTTTAGGACTGTAATTCCATATCTATGGTAGATTTCGATGTTTTTTAATAGTATCTAAGGCTAGTAGGAGAAATAAAATAATTTCAAGACTATAATGGGACATGGAAGTATATGCTATGTTTCAAGCAAGTTTTTGTTAATATGCTGTAAAATGGTTATGCCCTGGATTCTAGATTCCGAATACAAAGTATCCATTCTGTTTGAAAAATAAATAAATAAATAATGCTTCACATAAAATTTGAAGTAAAAATAAAAAATTACAAAAAAATAAAAAACAAGATTAACAAAAAAAAGTCAAAATAAATCAAAATTAAAAATTAATAATAAACTCACCCTAAACTAACTTCTTCACCACCTCATAATGCATGTTTCACACCAAAAAAAACATTAACACTATTTTAGCCTTTCACATGAATAAAGGAGGAATATGGGGTTAGATGTGATTTTTTTTTAAAAATGACTTTAAAAAAACCATGGGTTCTCTAACGAATTTTAGGATGGGTGTGTTTAGCTCACATGCATTCCATGGGAACTCTCCAACCAATTAAATGACTATCAATTTCCCACCCGATACCAACCATAGGGAACCAATTAAAACTTTACAATGACCAAAATTCTGTTGGGCCAAATTTGCCTTCATTTTCTCTATCTTCCCGTTGGGCCTAAACATAAATATAAATATATATTTACATCATTTTGATTATGCTTTAATTAAGCTTCACATTGATATTAAAACTAAATTTTACACTTTAATTTCAAATTTGTTAATTTTTTTTTTCCCTAAGGAAAAACTATAATTTTCATTATCTAAAAGATAGAAAATCACATGTTGTATCTATTGATATATCACGTTGTAAAAGAGATTGCTAGAAGGTACATACAATCATCAAGTATGTCTGATATGTATGATGTGTATATCAAAGTAATAAAACAAGAAGACCATATGTCCATTTATATATGACTATACATACAAAAACTATATAAACATCGCTGTCCAAAAAGTCAAAAAAGAACTACTGATAAATAAAATCAGTTGTGAAGTGTCACTACAATGAATCACTGTTTCAAACATGTTCTGTAAATGGTATATGGTAATACTGACAATGGTCCTATTCATTTTGCTCTGTCACATGCCAAGTACCAAAATCCTGCTGCGTGAATTCTTTGGATAACCTGTCGGAAAGCGAATTCCTCTCCTTGTAAATGTGATGACAAGAAATGTAGTCGAAATGGGATTTTATCATGAGAACTTCCAATAAACTGCTGAGAGTGTGCGTGTGTGACACATTGTGTGCTGATTAAACATGTCCACGACCATGTTTGAATTGCCATAGACTTGTAATTGTCGACAACTTTTTTCAATAGAGAATAATAGTAGAAGTTCTAAACTGGACAATTCAACATAGTTGTTTGTACCTGGCCCCAATCTCGCCTTTAGTTCAAAGTGATGTGTATTATTTTTATGAAGTACAACACTGCCGCCACACCAATTTGTTGTGAGAAATATGCCCAAGGTATGGATCGGTTGATAACCTTCTCGGTAATGGGACGATTTTGTTAGGGTTGTTCCTCATCGGGAAAAAGATTATATATTGCAGTGATTTGTGCATTGATTGCAATAGGCATAGAGGATACCTTCTGGAAAATTTTCTTATTCATGGCCAGCAAAATCCCCCAACAAGAGAGGAGGGGGATGTTTTTAAATTTTACAGGTGAAGCCTCATTCCACCACTGCTGTTGTTGGGTTATTGATTTTCCATCATTCTCACTTGTTTTTGTCATTCATTAAGTCATTACTTCCAACCATCCATTACACCATTTCATTCACTTGCCACCATTTTTACCATAATTCTTCAAGATGTGTCTTTATTTGTCTAAGTGGTTAATTAACATGGTTTTCCTTTATTTTTAGTAGATCAAGAAGAATTTTTCATGGTTTTAACTAATGACAGTTAAGTAAGAACAAGTTGCTATAGTTTTGTCAAGTTTCCATAGCTACCTCCATGGTTTAGGTAGTAGCCCTAAAGGGAATCTGGCACATGGAAATTGTTTCTAAAGGTTCCAATATGGATTTATATTGGTCAAATTACACCCAGCTCACACGAGTGGACCTCTAGCATCAAATCAAGGGAAAAACACAACAGTTTTGACCAGTCAACTTCAATCACGTTTTTTGAGCAAATGAAAGTGAATTTCGGAAAACAAAAATATGGGTTTTTTCAGCACAAGACCAATTAGGTCCTTTATGATCCGGAATTAAACAGGAATGCAACAAACTACATAAATAACCATAAATACAAAGATGCAGCAAAAATAATGCTTCATTTCATTAATGTAAAATATTGAAATATGCTTACAAACAGAAATGGAAATAAACCAGTTAGGGCGATGGTAGCTTATCTCTGAGAAAAGATGTGGCAGTTACATGCCTCCGAACTGTTTTAAAATGACGATAGAAGGCCTATTTATTGTTGAGAAACAATGGAAAACCCTAAACATCCAAAAACCTAGCCCTAGGAGATGAAGTGCCAAATAATGGGCCCCGTTTTGGGTAAATTGGTACATCAACTTCCCGCAGTCGTAACTTTGGCATACGATCTCTGTTTGATGTGCACAATACCTCATTAGAAAGATCTATCTAAGGACTACAATTTTTGTGTGAGCAACATCGGTCCATGGACCTATGTTGCTCCTAGTTTTCCCAAAAAACATCATTCAGGACCTCAAAACGGCTTCGAAAGTTCAGGACCCAAAAAACCGCTAAAAACATTAAATTATGTGACAATTAAGGAAAATGAAAAATTGAAAGAGATAATTGTGGGGGTCCAAGTGGGATAAGTGGGTGGCCACTAACATCCACCTGGATCATTCCTCCCCCCTTAGGAAGCAATGGTCCCCATTGCATTGAGTTCCTCAATGAGATGAGGAAACTTATGCTGAACTTGGTCCATGGTGAGTTGCTCTGCAACCTTTGATGTGTCTAGTAATGATGGGAAGCATGGTCGAGGGCAGTTCACATTGAACACTCGGTGCAAGAGAAGGAATGGGGGAATGTTATGCTGCAAAGCATTGTTTCCCACATCCTTGGTAATGGTGTAAGGACCATATCAGAGTGGTTTGAGCTTTTGATGGGCTCTTGTAAGGCGTTATTTTTGCAGATGTAACCAGACTTTGTCGACCACTTGAAACTTGTGTGGTACTTGATGTTGATCATGTCACTGCTTGTACTTGGCATTTTCTAGAATAGAATGGTGACAAATTGGCCCGTTGGGTATAGGTGCTTCGAAAGTCATATCGAGCGAATGCTTGACCTGACAGTGCAACGGTACCCCTGTGGGTGAGGAGAAGATGTCCTTGTCTTCTTTCATGGCCATATCCACCTACTTATGCTGCGTGGAGGAACCCTTCCCGAGGGCCATGGATGTGGCTACGATCTTCCCCTTACTTTGAGAGTGAACTAGACATAAAATAATTTTCCTAGTCTGGGAGATGATTTTACTGCCTTTCTTAGCAGAGATCAAAGAAGTGGCGGTAGGTGGGGCTACCTCCGGTATACTGTATAATGTATTAAACAAATAAATAATAACAACGCGAGGCCTTGACTCATACACAACATGTCGCTTCCACAAGTATGGTTGGCCTAATAATACATCACAAACATCAAGAGGTGCAACATCACACAATACCTCATTTGTGAAGGGCTTGATGCTATAGGGAAGGTGGCACTGCTGGCAGACTTAGAGATCTCACCCTTGGTGAAGACACCCGATGCTATATGGCTGTAGGTGTGGTGTGGTCGGTAGGCTCAGCTGCTTCACGAACTCTGCTGAAATGAGGTTATTTTGGCTTCCACTGTCAACAATGAATTGCAACGACAAACCCTTCACCCACATATGTGAGTGGAAAAGATGCTCCCCCTCCTCTGGATCTTCGGGCTCATTCTTTTGGACCTTAGCGATGTAAGAAGTGGCACAGGGCTCCGCATCAATGATTTGCTTCCCTTTGTCATTCTCCTTGTTGGGTTCTGACTCAGGGTCCGACACTCACTTGTGTTGTGAGTGGGGTTCTTATGGAACTCACACCACTTTCTTGTGTCCTTCTTTGACTTCACGGTGTTGTTCTTTTCTTGCGACTTCGACGGTTTGTCTTGGGTCACACCGTCTTGGCCTTGTCCTTGGTTTTGCGGTTTGGGGAAGCCTTTCCCTTGCTTCAGATTCACTGATCCAAAGTCTCGATTCTTCTGTTTAAACTTCTACTTGATCTTGACAACGTATCGGTATGCCATGCTGAGTGAGGAGATGTCCAAGAACTCCATCTCGTCTTGGATGTACCTGTGTAGGCAGTCGCTGTATATGAGTACCAAATGCAGCTCAAAATCCTTGATACCCAACTTTGTGCGAAGGGTATGAAAAATATTTGTGAACTCCGACACATCTTGGTCCCTTCTTTGCCGCATCGTGGTCCACTTTATGTGTTTATCCTCATAGCTTTTGAAAGGGTACTATTGCTCCTTAATGGCATCCCAGAACGAATTCCAAGTGGGCGCAGCTGAAAACAGTGAGTTCTTACTTTCATCATTCTACTCGCAGTAGGTTTCCCACCAATCCTTGACGTGGCGGGCTGCTTTGAGAAGAGTGAAAGTAATCTTTTCCCGACTGGAAAAATCATGAACAAAAAATACCCTTCTAGCAGATATAACCATTTATCTATGACATCTACTTCTATTTGACCCTTTAATATGGGGATTTCAAAGTTAACTTATACCTTAAAGGGTGTGGGGTTTCCATAGTAGTTGTTGGAAGCATATGCGTCGCCCTTGGGTAGCCGCTGAAGGATCCAGGAAAAGTTTTCCATCATACCGTTCCTTTGTTGCTTGAGGGATTCTTCCAGCAAGATTTTGATAGAATCTCCTGCTCCCTTGTCTTTCTTTTCATTCTCAATGGGAGGCCATTGGGATTTGCGAGGTTGGTCTTGCAAAGATTTGACCAGTTCAAACCCTAACTCCTTATATCCTGACCTCGTTGGGGACATGCATAGAAAAACAGAGAAAGAGAAGATGACTTTGATACCACTGATCTGGATTTAAACAAGAATGCAACAAATTACAGAAATAACCATAAATACAGAGATGCAGTAGAAATAATGCTTCATTTCATTAATGTAAAATACTGAAATATGCTTACAAATAGAAATGGAAATGAACCAGCTAGGGCGATGGTAGCTTATCTCTGAGAAAAGATGTGGTAGCTACATGCCTCTGAACTGTCTTACAATGAGGCTCAAAGGCCTATTTATTGTTCAGAAACAATGGAAAACCCTAAACATCCAAAAACCTAACCCTAGGAGATGAAGTGCCAAACTATGGGCCCCGTTTTGGGTAAATTGGTACATCAACTTCTCCGGGTCGTAACTTTGGCATACAATCTCTATTTAACGCGCATAATACCTCGTTAGAAATATCTATTCGAGGACTACAACTTTTGAGTGAGCAACATCGGTCCATGGACCCATGTTTCTCTTAGTTTTCCCAAAAAATATCGTTAAGGGCCTCAAAACGACTCCAAAGTTCAGGACCCGAAAAACTGCTAAAAATAGGTAACTGTGCTACAATTAAGGAAATTTAAAAACTGAAAGAGACAATTGTGAGGGTCCAAGTGGGATAGGCAGGTGGACACCAACATCCACTTGGAACACTTTACGAGCAATTTTCTCAAATTCTTTACCATTTGAGATATTTTCAAAGTTCTTTGGAGCCTTATTTTGTAGATTACGTGGATATACAATTTTTCAATTTGTCATTTAATACACGATCAACAAGGAGGCCAGAACGAGTTGTGATTTAGCAAATTTGTGGCAAGAAGATCATTATGAACAAATATAGACTCATCTTTAATCCTAAAATTCTTCAAAACATATTTAATTTTATCCTCAAATTGATTTGTTGAGATCTCATGGCCAAAATTCATGCAATGAAATTATGAGTTTCTAGTTTCTTCATAGATCTATAAAATACTGTAATCTATTTGATCAAGGGGATGGTGATTGTTTCAAAAACTTTGCTTTGCAATTAAACTCTGTTTCATTCTTATTTCTCTGATGTGTGATTCCAATGCATAGTTAACCATCTTGTGAAGGCATCATAGTGCTACCTGCTTCTCGTAGGAGGGCCCCCTCGAGACAGTAAGGTTTTATTTTTTTAGCATTTCATTTATGTTTCCTGTAGATTTTTATCAGTTCATTTAATCATTCAAGTTTTGATTATTAGATATAGGTTTAAGATTGTTTTGCAATGAGTTATCTAATCATTTCATTGTCTAGGTGAAGAGAGATTTCAAATGCATATGGACATAGTATAATTTAACATAGAAGTAGAAGTATAAGCTTTACATTGTGATGATATAGATAAGATTTTCATTTTCCGAGTTAATCTTTCTTTCTATTGAAGCATATTCATTTATAAGTGTTATTTTATTGTAGGTGTAATTTTGTTTATGAACAAGAGTGATTCCATTTGAATGAAAGTGTGATTTTCATTTAAGCAAGTGTGATTTGATCGATAAGCAAGAGTGATTTTCAAGTGTGATTTTATTTATAAGCAAGAGTTATTTCATTTTAAAGCAAGTGTGTGAGTGATCTTATTTCAAGCAAAGTGTGAGTGTGATTTTATTTTAAGTGTGAGGCAAGTGTGAAGCTTATTTCAAGAAGAGTGTGATCATTATTTTAAGCAAGATAAATAGAATTGATTCCATTTTTATGAGTGATTTATTTATTTACATAGCTATAGAGAAACATGTGCATTTTGATAACTCAAATTAACTTATAAATTGGATGAGTGACAAAGACTCCTAACACATACAGTGCACATACATTTCATCAATTTACTAGCCCTGGTTGATAATCATGTAAGTAATTTAACATCAATTAAATTACCAAACATTTTGATGTCGTTGCTGGGGAAGTGTACATAGGAGTCTTTTTCTTTTCATTAAGAAAAAAACTTCAATCACCTACCACCCCCGCTATATCACGTGGTGTAGTAAGAGCCACACATCCACATAATGAATTCTTATTTTTGCAGGTAGAATAAGAAGTGAAAAAAAAGAGGCTGAAGAAATGGATGGAGATGATGACAATGAGGAAGATCCTTTTGGATTTCCCATTCAAGAAACTGATATCAATATTCATATGAAGAACATCCCTCCATCTGTACTTCCTAACTTCGAAGGTATGAGATCAAAAGACCCATAAACCTTTCTTTTTTAATTTGAAATAATTTGTAGATATCATAGCTACTCATTACACACTAAAAAATTGAATTTGTTTCCGACAATATTGATGGATAAAGCTCTTAAATGGTTCATGACTTTAGGAAGAAATTCTATAAGGACATGGGATGACATGAAAAAAGCATTTTTGGAAAAATATAAAGATTATTGCATACACCATGACCTTAGAAATGAAGTCTTTAAGATAAACAAAAAAGAGGATGAAAGCCTAGAAGATTTAGTGGAGAGAGTTACTTATAATATCAAAAGATCTAAATTGCATAATTTAGGATCAGACACATTAAAAACTTTCCTAATAAATGCTATAAGGGATGAATGGATCGATCTTCTTAACCTGGTGGGAAAAGGAGATGTCTCGCAATTGTCATTTCAAGAGATTTGTGAATCGTGCAAGAACATATCAAGAGGAAAAGCAAAGTATGGAAGATCCCCTCAGGATCTAGTTATGGAAAGAGTAAGTAAGTCGACATCAATATTGGTAAGTCAAACTGAACTTAACGATTTGCTAGACATTTTTGGTAATTTAAATGAACAAATTGATATGCTAAGAATTCAAAATAAGAAAAAAGTTGAGATTGTTGCTTCATTTATATTTTGCCTTAAATGTAGAAAGAAACATGTTTTTCATGAATGTCCACTTGTTAACATTAAAATTTGTGAAATCTGTGCAGGATCACATACTACTAAAGATTGTCCATCATTACCAGGGTTAAAGGTAGTTTACTAAGTAGAAAATCAAACAGTGGAACAATCCTATTATGTAACTCCAAGAAGACCATGGAAGACTCATCAATCTGGTATGATGCAAGTTCTTAATTCACGTGATGTAAAATAATCTCAAAGTAATTGGCAAACACCCTTGCGTTGAAAACCTTGGGCATCTCAATCCAAACCTCAAAACCAATCTTGGCAATAAGCTTGGCAAGGGACTTACAAAGGAAATTCACCATATCCTCAATATTTTCTTCACTATCCTCAGTACCAATATCAATGCTATCCATACCATTCACCTCCACCACAACATCCATTTCACCCTCAGTTGACATCAATTCAACCTTTCCCATTACCACCCACATAAGCATCCCAAATATCCATTCCCACTCCACTACCTGCACATCCATTTCAAATACCCAACAATAAAACACCTCAATCCACTTACAATGTTGAGGTATTGCAAAATGATTCTCTAGCTGCCATTGAAGAACAACAACCAGAAGAAGAAGATTCAGATAAGGTCCAAGAATCATGGATGCCTGTTGATAAAGAGCAGTTGTTGGAAACCTAAGATTGAAAAGTTTCTTACATGCCTATCACTAGATTCTATGAATGAAGATCACATCTCTAAATACTTACATGGCATGATAGAAAGAATCCAAGGAAGACAAGATTACATTGAATCTTGGTTCAATACAATCATTGGATCCTAGTACTCAATTCTTCAATATTTTCTGACATCATCTCAATCAAGGAAGTTTATCTCTCATATATTGGTACATATCAAAGAGTATATTTCAAACCTGCATATGAGTTTATCTATCATCTTGTTACACACATGGTTCTATTGGAAGTATTTATATACCTGAATGAGATTTATTTTTCAAGTAGAGTAGGACATATATATATATATAATATATATATATATATATATATATATATATATATATATATATATATATATATATTTATCGATTAGGCATCAAAGGAGGGGAGCGATACGCGCGCGACGGTAGGGTTTCTGGAGCGAGGCGCCGCAGACCAGGGCTTCCTCCGTCGACGCCGCTGCACCGTCTGTGACCCACAGAACTTGGCAGCAGCGCGGGTTTTGGGTACTGATCCTATTTTTCATTCTGGGCGGGGGCGAGGTGGCTACCCTTGCCGCCTCTGCCCCCGTTTCCTCGCCTCTGCACTGATTTGGCTCTTCCTATGTAGCGACAGTTGGTTTTGCTTTGGTTTTCGCCGGCTATCTAGATGGAGCGTTGAGGGAATAAGGATGTGGAGGTTCTATCTCTGCATTGTTTCGTGCCGCATCAATGGCTGGTTTCATTGGTTTTTTGCTGGCTGCTGTGGATGTTTGGGGCAGATGTCCTTCTTCTGGTTTGGTCTGATCTTGGAGGAGAGTTTTGAGGGGGTGGGGAAGGAGTGGCTACCTTGGCGGCTCTTTTCCCATTTCGTGCCTCTCCTTCTTGTCTGGGCAGCGTGATCTAGCACATTCTATTCTTTTCTTCCATCCATAGGAGCTATTTTATTTTGGAATGGCTATGGTGCCGGATCTACTCTGGGTGCTGCACCTCTGCTCTTTTTTGCTATTTTGTAATAGATTTGGGTATCATGTTTTGGTCTGTTTTGTTGCAGATTTGTTGGGTTTCTCATACCTATTATTTGCTGCCCTTTCTAAGGGCTTTCTGGATACTTCTTTGGGAGTATTGCTTTGTAGTGGATTTGTCCACATTTCAGCATATTCTTCATGCATCTACAACATGTAATCTTCTAAATCTTCTGATTAATGAAAATTACAAATTTTCTCCTCATATATATATATATATATATATATATATATATATATATATATATATATATATATATATAATATATATATAAAGTAAAGAGAAAAATAAGTCCTATTGTGAAGACCAACTTGCTGGCGCAATTGGACATGAGCTTGGCTTGAAAACCAGCTTGCTGGCGTAATTGGACATGAGCTTTGCTTGAAAACTAGGCAACTGGTGAGCAACGTTCACAATAGGTTCTACAATTTTATGATGGTTTCAATCTTTTATTATGGTTCTTTAAATCATTTTTGATTCTATACTCGATTTGGTTGATGTGGGATTCCTTAAGATCCACCTTCCAACAGATCTTGTCCCGTCGACCTCAACACCTTATACAGGATCAAGATCATAGATTATTTGGAGTTCCCTGGAACTTGCATACGTCAATGGAAAGCCTCCTTGTAGACAACAATGGGAATATAACAATGTCTATTGATTGTTAGATCTTGTAGGCAGCTCAACTTGAACACATTCATTCATCCCCGTCAAGATGCACTGAGGTACCTTGACACTCATTTACATTATCAGTGATTTGTCTCACATTGGTTAACGATTTTCATCAGTGATCAGTAATCCAATTATTTATTTCCGTGCTTGACTTTGGCACATTCATTGACATGGTAAGAATTGTACCATGAATTATGGTTTTGATGAAGACTGTATGGTTTTATGGAATCAACAACAACTTGTAGCAGTACATTTTGTTGGTTTCTTGTAGCAACATGTTCATCTTTTTTTCATTCAACAACAACACGATGGCACCACTACAACTCTTTTTCATTCATTTCATTTTTAAGAAAAACAATAAAATTGGGTCTATTTCAGCCAATATGCATTACGTTTCATGGTTTCTACTTCATCATGCAATACACAATCCAAATCAACACTTCAAACTCGGAGAAAACAACTTCCTACAAAAATTGACATTTCTGTAACAACTACGGAAAGTTGCAATCTCTACAACTATTACTATAACAACCTGCTTTTTGTTGTAGCATCTTGTTCCAAAGGAAGTTTTGGCACAAATATTACAAGAAATTGGAGCAAAAATAAAAAAATTCTGAGATTCTGGGTTTTCTAAGAGTATGATAAATTGAGTAATATGTGGACAAAAATCGAAAAAAGAACAATTTTCCAAGATATTTCAGTGAGGATTTTAAGGCAAATTTCCAATTTTTACCATTGTGCACAAATTAGGACAAAATTTGGTATTTTTGCACAAAAACTTCCTTTCATCATCAAAAGTGGATTCTAAAGGCATGTGCAGTAAAAAAGGTAAAAACAGACTGTTTCTCTTTTGAAGCACTTGATTTGGCCTTAAAATGAGTTTGTGGCATATGTTTTGTGCAACATTGTATGGCATGAAAAGTCATTTTTAGAATTTTCAAAAGCCCAAGATTCAAAAATCTATTTGTTGGTAGAATGGTTTTATTCCAACATCTACAACTCCTACTTCAACATTTCAAGTTCTTCAAAAGGTAAAATTGAGGTAATAACTTGCATAAGGCTTTTTAGTTTATTAAAAATTTAGGAAGATGTGATAAATAACCACTTCAATTACCATTATTACAAACTATATTATCCATCATTGATCCAACCCTTAACCATGATTGACTTAATCCTCAACCATGTTTTCCATCATTGGCCTAGATCTCATGCCAAATATATGCTTTGGACAATCTTTGAGAAGTAGCTTGGCAATTTTTTTTCCATGATTGGTGCTTTTGAAAAAATAAAAAAATAAACTTGATCCTTGAGTACTAGACCTCATGAAGATGATTTTAGTCTTGAAACGTACAAGCTTGTTATGATTGGAATTAAGAGGTCAGAAATGCTACTTGGGAAGCGTGGTCTCCAATATTTTTGCAGTGGTGAAATTAAAATCTTTTCATTTTAGCCCTTTTTGCTGTCTTGGTCTTTTCTTGGGAAAATTTATTTTGTGACACCCCCATTTAGGTTGAAAAAGTTTTCTAAATAATAAATCTCTGCTTCATAGGTCATATTTCTCATCATTAATAAGGACATATTCATAGCTACTTTTCCAATGGCATTATTGAGGAAACTTTAAGGTGGAAATTACTATGTTTGTGTTCAAGACATATTTCAATATTGTTGCCTATGTTACTAAGAATATGGCTATGAGATAATAGTAAAAACATAGTATAAGCATGCAATTGTCAAAGCAAAACAACCCCCTTCTTTGTTTTCATAAAAGAAAAAATTTAGAAGGGCAAGATGACTATCATTTGTGTACAATTTGTGGGGCCATAACAAAAAGTTAAAAGAGGTAATTAAACATGAAGGGCACGTGGATGAAGAACACAGTGAAAAATCCCTTGGAGAAGAAAGTAGTCAACCAATAACTCTTGAAGACAAAATCTTGATTGACCCATTGTTTTGAAGACTTAAGATATGGCATGATGGATTTATCAGTCATATTGTAAGTCATTTCACAAGATATTGCATCATTTGATATAGTTCTAAAATATTTTCATGTTTTTCATGAGGAGGTTAGCATGATGATTCTTACATTGACCTTTGAAGACGAGATATTGGAATGAATTAAGGATATTGGAAAAATTCATTAGTGGGATGCTCACTAAAAAATTGTTCCTTGATTCCAGTATGATATTTCATGACACATTCTCTTGTTAATTGTTCAAAGAAGGGTTGAAGCAGGTCTGCTTTAGCAGCTAGGTCTAATCTCATTCTTTCAAATCAGACAACAATAAAGACATTATTCCTCTTAGAACAAACAATTTTTCAAAGAAAGTCATGTCATTTTCAAAGATACATTCTGGAGAAAATATGTTCATCGTTTTTGTTGGCTCCCTTCATTTGCATGAGGACATGCAAATATCTCAGTGTGAGGGAGATGTTGGGTAATTGATTTGTCATCATTCTCACTTGTTTTTGTCATTCATTAAGCCATTACTTCCAACCATCCATTACACCATTCCACTCACTTGCCACCATTTTTACCATAATTCTTAATGATGTGCCGTTATATGTCTAAGTGGTTAATTAACATTGTTTTCCTTTATTTTTAATAGATTAAGAAGAATTTTTCATTGTTTTAACTAATGACAGTTTAGCACGTTCAAGTTACTGCAGTTGTGTCAAGTTTATGTAGCTACCTCCATGGTTGAGGTAGTAACACCACTCTAGAAGGAAATCCGACACATGGAAATTGTTTCTAAAGGTTCCAATATAGATTTCTATTGGTCAAGTTCCACCTAGCTCGCATGTGTGGACCTCCAACATCAAATCAACGGAAAAATGCAACAATTTTGACCAATCAACTTCAAATGCATTTTTGAGCAAATGAAAGCAAATTTTAGAAAACAAGAACATGGGTTTTTTTCAGCACAAACGCAACTAGGTTCTTTATGAGAAGTTTTCTCAAATTCGTTGCTATTTGAGATATTTTCGAAGTTCTTTGGAGCCTTATTTTGCAAATTATATGGATATACAATTTTTGAATTTGTCATTTAATGCATAGTCAACAAGGAGGCCATAACGAGTTGTTCTTTAAAAATTCGTGGCAAGCAGATCATTATGAATAGATCTGGGTTCATCTTTTACCCTAAATCCCTTCAAAACATATTTTATTTTATTCTCAAATTGATTTATTGATATCTCATGGACGGAATTCATGCAATGAAATTATGAGTTTCTAGTTGCTTCAGAGATCTATAAAATAATGTAATCTATTTTATCAAGGGGATGGTGATTGTTTCAAAAACTTTATTTTGTAATTAAAACTCTGTTTCATTCTTATTTCTCTGATGTGCGATTCCAATGCGTGGTTAATCATCTTGTGAAGGCATCATAGTGCTAATTGCTTCTCATAGGAGGGCCCCCTCGAGACACTAAGGTTTTCTTTTGTTAGCATTTCATTTTATGTTTCCTTTAGATTTTTATCAGTTCATTTAATCATTCAAGTTTTGATTATTAGATATATGTTTAAGATTGTTTTGTAGCGAGTTATCTAATCATTTCATTGGTTAGGTGAAGAGAGATTTAAAGTGCATACATCCAGAGTATAATTTAACATATAAGTAGAAGTATAAGAGTTACATTGTGATGATATAAATAGGGTTTTCATTTGCAGAGTTAATCTTTCTTTCTATTGAAGCAGATTCATTTATAAGTTTGATTTTATTGTAGGTATAATTTTTTTTTATGAACAAGAGTGATTCCATTTGAATGCAAGTGTGATTTTATTGATAAGCAAGAGTGATTTTCAAGTGTGATTTTATTTATAAGCACAAGTGATTTCATTTTAAAGAAAGTGTGCGAGTGATCTTATTTCAAGCAAAGTGTGAGTGTGATTTTATTTTAAGTGTGAGGCAAGTGTGAAGTTTATTTCAAGAATAGTGTGATCATTACTTTAAGAAAGAGAAATATAATTGATTCCATTTTTATGAGTGATTTATTTACTTACATATATATAGAGAAACATGTGCATTTCAATAACTCAAATTAGCTTAGAAATTGCATGAGTGACAAAAACTCCTAGCACATACAGTGACACACATTTCATCAGTTTACTAGCCTTGTTTGATAATTCATGTAAGTAATTTAACATCAATTAAATTACCAAACAATTTCCATGCATGTAAAACATTGTCACCCTGCCAAGCGATGTTGATAGATAAGTCATGACAAAGCAAGTTCCAAACTTTTATAGCAAATGGAAAAAAAATGAACAAGTTCTTGGCTGATTCTTCAACATTTTTGCAAAGTGCGTAGCAGGATGGGCCATAAAAGGATCTCCTTTTTAAATTTTCACAAGAGGGAAATTTGTTATCTAGTATACTCCAGAAAAATAATCTGGCTTTTGTTGGACCCTTCACCTTCAAGATATGTTTCCACCACAAAGGCACGTGTTGAGTCTCCTTTGAGGCAATGCTTTGTAAATAACCATTTTTTGGCATGTAATTTCCCCTTTTAGAGTGGACCCAAAGCAATTCATCCTATCGATCATGTATGTGGATGTGGGAGGTGGAAAGTGCACGACTATAGTTTGCCTAGACCTGGTGCCATTGTTCAGGTAATTTCAAAGCTTCTGTAGATTTCCAGATTTGTCCCCAAAATGGAGGGATGATTGTGCTCAACAATTTGATTGAGATGGTAGATACTTTGTGATGCTAAGTGAGCAACCAAATTAGGGGGGAGTATACGCTGATTTTTACTACCAAAGCAAGGGTCAAGTCCAATATGGACTCTATACCCTGTCCCGATACGCCAAGCGAGACCAAAAGTGATAAGGTGGGAAGATTTGATGATTTATTTCCAGATTGTGAAACTGTTTGGTCAATTCTTATTTTTTAGCCGAAACCAATCTACATGGGAGAGGGGATATATATATTTCCTAGTGACAAATTTAGTCCATAAGTTCTCTTAAGATATAGTACACCAACCTGCTTTAGTTGCCAAGGCTTGTGAGAAATTATAAAGATTTTTGATACCCCAACCTCCCCACTTTTTGGGCAGTGTATTTTGTTCCAATTGACCCATGCAAAGGTTTGCCCCTCTTTCTGTCCTTGCCAAAGGAAATTACAACATAAATTCCAGATAATGTTTATAATACATTTTGGAATCCAAAATGGAGACATCCAGAAGACTGGGATGGCTTCTAGGAAAAATTTAATTAATATCAACATGCCATCACGGGATAACCACTTATGACTCCAATTTTTTATTTTGTTCTCAAGTTTTTCCACTAGCTACATCCAATCCACCTTATTGTTGTCATTAGATTTTAAATGGAAACCGAGATATTTAATGCCTTCCTCAACCGTCTTGATCTAAAAAGGGAAGAGTCCTCTTACATAGTTCACTTCATCCTTACAACATCCAACCAACATGAGAATAGATTTAAGATTATTTGCAACCATACCCGTCACTTTGCAGAAAAAGGGTCATTATATCATAGAAAGATGTTGAGTCTCAGTGGAACCCATCCAAAAAAATGAGCACGTCATCGAAAAATAATAGATGTGTGAGTGTGATCTCACCTACCATAGGAGCGCCTGATATTGTGTCTCATCTTT
Source organism: Pinus taeda (assembly GCA_000404065.3). Lineage (NCBI taxonomy): Eukaryota > Viridiplantae > Streptophyta > Pinopsida > Pinales > Pinaceae > Pinus > Pinus taeda. Next base: position 274,601 of record APFE030752932.1, read on the forward strand.
TTGTGCTCTTGACCAATCTACTTAGTCCTTCCATAACTAAAAGAAAGAGGAGGGGAGACATCAAACAACCTTGAGGAAGTCCCCCTTTAACATGGAAGAAGTGTGATGTTGCACCGTTTATAAATATCGCAAATGTTGTTGTAGTAACACAACACATGATCCAATTTATTATGTTGTCATTAAATCCTAAATGAGTTGGTATCATTCTGATATAAAGCCGGTTTGTTCTATCAAAGGCTCTCGACAAGTCTATTTTTAGGATTATTCATTTCAATTTCTTGATCTTTAGATGTGTAAACCTTCCTGTGCAACCCCGATTGCTTCATGTATTTGACGATACTCCATGAAAGCAATCTGTTCCAATGAAATATGACATGATAATATTGGTTTGATTCAGTTGGAAATGATATTTATAATTATTTTATAAACCAAATTATAGAGTGATATGGGCCTATAATCATCAAATGAACTCAAATTGTCTGATTTGGGAATCAAAGCTATGAACGTAGTGTTGTAAGCTCCATACATCTGGCCATAGGTACAAAATTCTTCAAAAACATTTAATAAATTAGAACTAATCAGGTTGTAGAAGCTCAAGTAAAATCCAATCGTCCATTCGTCAGGTTCAGGGATTTTTGTCTTTTTTGAACTAGTGAAGAACCACCTCTAGTTCCCCACAAGATATAGGTTGATCAAGTTTTTCATTACCCTCCTCCATAAAAATTCTGGGTATGTGTTGTGAGATATTTATAATTTCAACCAACGAAGCCACCCTGGGTGTGGAGAATAGTGATTGGAAATGTTGAACACCTATTTTGGTAAAATCCCTAAAATTTGTAACCTCGTTTCCAGGGACCTAATAGTGTTTATTTCCTTTCAACCTTTCGCATACTGTTGAAATAATTTAGTGTTGTCATCTCCCGCTTGCAGCCAAATCACTCTACTGCTAAGTCTCCATGTTTCTTCTTGAGCGTTTAATATCTTCTTTTTTTCCATCTCAAGTTGGATGATCTAAAATTTTGTTTCATTTGTGATATAGCCCACGCCATCAATCTCTTCTAAAAGAGCTAATTCCTCTTTGATCTTTCTTAGGGCTTCCCTATCTCTTTCATTTTTAACTTCTATCCACTCCAATGTTTTCCTACTAATATTGTTTAGATTATCATTGAGCTGGGATGCAAGCTATCTATGATCTCTGAATTCACAGGGTCACTAGTGCTCTTTGACCAAGTTCCTAAACTTCTCCTCCTTTAACCAAGTTGAATTAAATTTAAAAGGGGCCTTTGGTTTTTTTATATTCTCTGCCAACTCTAGATAAATGGGGTGATGATCAAACAATCCCCCCAACCCTACCCATTGTCTTAATAGAGAGAGATCATCCAATAGTGTGGATTTTATAAAAGATGATCAAGTCTTTCAACAACCATATCTTCTTAGTCCTTCTATTATGCCACGTTAGTGAGATCCGCACCATTCCTACATTGATAAGGTTATGAGTATCCAATAAGTGGGAAAAATAGTCTAAAAGTAGGTCTGCTTAAGAATGAGCCCCCCAACATTCAACTCTCCCCAAAGGGAAGTTTAGATTCCCTCCCACAATAAAATGATCATCATTCATAAACAATTTGTTCATAAGATTATTCCAATAAGCTTCCCTCTCATGGAAACGGCCATAAATGTTGACAACTCTAAAATGAAAACCAAGTTCTTCAGAAAAAAACATTAGTAGCAACCAAGTTTTGGGATCCCTAAATTGTAATAATGTTGACGGTTATGCGATTGGTAACGGTTGCTACGCCTCCCAATTGGCCCCTCGCATCCATAAAAAAAATTGCCAATTTTTACATATGCTATCCATGCAAGTCTCTATTTCTATGCTTGTACCCAACATCTCTTGTAAAAATAAGATATCGAAATGATCCAAATTGATGAGATGTTTCAACGCTAGATTTTTGGAGGAGGTAGCCAACCCCTGACCATTTAAGGAGAGGCACTTCATTGGGGAATGATGGATGGGGTATTCCTTGCTCTAAGACCCCTTCTAATTAGAGTTGATGACCAACTACGATGTCTTGAAAAGCCATACTAATGGATTTGTAAATGTGGTATTGTCTTCCGCGGGTGATTTTAGGAATTTTTGTTTGTGAGAGAGGTCCTAATCCTCCCCCATGTCTCGTGAGGGAGACCGTATCATAGGAAGACTTAGAGAGAGATCTGAGGTTATATCTATGGCCTATCTCAGGGATCGGTATTGTCATCGATGTTGGAGGGATATAAGGGGCAAGACCTGGGCAACAAATATGCAAGGATATAATAGGACAAGATATGACCCCCAGGAAGTAGGGGAAACAATAATCCCGAGGAAAAAAAAGAAATTGAGGCAAGAGATACATCATATAACATAGAAGAATTGATACATGACATCATGGGAGAGGAATGAGGGATACCTAGGAGTGAAGACGGATGCAGGTGCCCCGTCGGGTAGTCTGTTGCCCGATTGAACTCTCGAGCCTTGGACTTCCTTGAGCATGAACCACTTGTAGATTTGTCTCCCTTTTGAGTGCCATGGACATGCTGAAAGTGATTCCTTGGAGTAGAAGTTCCTTCAGTAGCCAAGGCCTACTCTATCCGATTATTCGTCGTGTCCCCTACTACATCTCTATATTTAGTGTGATACAAGGGACATCCTTTGTAAACATGACCAACTTCATGGCAATGTAGGCATCTAAACGATATCCCTTCATACTCCAATATATGGCTGCGCCATATCCTTGGTAGTGGAACATCAGAATTGCCACCAAACCCTTTCTAGTGTCAAGATAGACAAGGAACCTGGTATAAGAAATTCTCCCCATCTCCAAATATGCTTTTCCAAAATCAAGATAAGCTCGGAGATCATCCCCTATACAACAAAAGACATCTTCTGTCCAAAGTTTAAAGGGGAGGCCTGGGAGCCTAACCCATATCAGCCTTGTACCTAGTTGTTCTCGCTCAGGGTTAAAGAGGGGATTCCACCTCTTCAAATAAACAGGGGCCATTTCAATGTTCAAGTAATGTGAGAGAACCTAGTTCACATGATATTATTTACTAAATTTAGAAGAAAACCAACCTTTGGACATGGTACAAATGTATGGAGGCACATCTAGAATGTGTCCCCAATTCTCCTATGCCCATCTCCTCAGATGCGTAACGGAGTAGAGTCTGCCTATGATTCTTCCGACCAAAACCCTTTCTGTTGTAAACATAATTTCATCAAATCTGATACCCTACCCAAGTATTAATGCTTGATCCCTATCTTTTACCTTGCAACACTTTGTCTTCATTGCCTTCTTCTTTTGGCTTGCTATCGAAGCATCTTCAGGGGGTGAGGTTATATCTTGAGGGTGCACCCTTGACGGATCCTCAGTGCAAGGGAGACCAGGGTTCAATAATCTTCCTGCATGCCCTACACCATGAACCAGAAAGGAAGGAGACCTTAATGAGCCAACAATGGAATTGGGAGAAATCTGAGCCTTCTCATGTTGTACAAATAGCATGAATTCCACATGACCATCCACATTCCTTGAGAGATCCCTCGAAAATACCCCTGAAATCTGTAGGTCTCGACAGTGAGCCTATCTGTTTTCGTAAAGGCCCTGAACAATAGAGTTGTCGCTGATAGGTCCAAATGTTTGTAATGGGATGCTAGGGTTTAAGCAAGCCTTAGTGTAATTTAGGGCCTCAATTGAGAAATCGTCTTTAAGAGATAGTTGTTTAGTCAAATCCGTTGATACTACTATCAAAATCTCGGATGACAACTCCTTATGCTACAGGGAGGAGGCAAACTCATTGGTTCCAGGAAGATTTGGGGAAAAGGGAATCCCTTTCATGATATTTACCAATGAAGTGAAAATTTTTGAATTTAGTGAGTTAGGTGTCACCTCCATCTCGATTCCAAGTCACTGAGGTGGAGGGCTTGTCAAGATGGAGATATTATCTTTCAGGTCTTCCCAATTTATTAAAAATCTTCATCAAAACATAATTAAAATTTAAAATTTTAGATTTATATTTTAAACTTAAAGATATATATTTTAGATTTTATTTTAAATTTACATAAAACTAATGGCTGAATGAAAAAGTTGTACGAACATAAATTTATTTGTAACAGGAAGGAGTGCTAAAGGAAATTGATCAATGAGTTCAAATAAATTTGAAATTGTCTCCAACACATTAGAAAATTTATTTTTTTTCTTCTATCAAATCTAAATTAGTTTTATATATTTAAAAAATCTAATTAATCAATATTTTTATTGCATATTTGATAGAAAAACCAAAATTCAACATTTAAAAAAAAAACAATTTTAAATTTAATGCACATTCAATACTCTGGATTTTATGCATCATTAGACGATTTTGGAAAATAAATTAATGTTAAAGCTATTTTATAATTTGTTGTTTCTATATAGTTGGAAATATTTTGTTAAGTGTTACCCGAGGTAAAATGATTTTATTTTTTATTTTTTGTAAAGCTTGGCAAGACCTTCTATTTTCTATTTATAAAAGATAAGTTTACACAACATATGTGAGATAGGTGGCCTCAACTTGCCCAGTGGGAAACCAAGTCTGTTGGCCACCTATCCTCGTTACAATCCATCCAAAAATAATATAGTTTCAAGTGATCTACCCAGGCTATATATGTATCTATATCATGATAAGAGTCTAAGTGCCTATCTATCATAAGAATATATCAATAAAAGAAAATGTTATCAGCAAGAAACCAAAAAATCATGTTGGAACCTGACTATTCCTTTTGATCTTTTAAGTGTTAGCCTCACTCTCTTAATAATCAATTAATAAATCCAAATATTAAATTAAATTAATTAAATCATGAGAATTCCTCAAACCAAGGGTTCTAGTTTGGATGAGAGATTCTGTCCAACTAGCTCTCCTCAATTAGTGTGTAAGTTGAGAAATTGTCTCAACCAAGTGAATCTAAGATAGATGCACTATCTTAAGACCACTTACTCATGTATTTAAATGTATTATTAAATTATTTGAATAATGGGAAGAGAGAATTACATGAGCATGAGAGACCACATGATGGCTCTCTGCCTTTTCCGCCAGTTTGTCTTTTGTGTGTTGCTGGTTTGATTATTGTGTGTTAATTTGTTGTGTGTGTTTAATATGGCTGAGTGGTTTCAACGTGTGGTATCAGAGCTACATGAGACTTGTGTGAGGTTGCATACCTATATTGGCTGCCTTAGAGCTACATGAGGCTACGTACTTGTATTGGTGTGAGAACCGTGTGAGAGCTATTGTTAGGGAGGAGGCTACATTCAAAGCCTTCAATGGGAGTCTGTAGTTGTGGAGGTTTTGGCTACCATGGTTGAGGTGACATTTAGAGAGGAGCACCCTTTGAATGGTAAAAGAGAATAGAAAACTTCTATTTGGTTTTTTAAACGCTGATAATTAGACAGGGAATTGTAATTTCGTTTCTTTTGTTTTACTTCCCAAGGATTTCAACACCACAGGTATTCTAAATTAGAACTTCTCAGTTCTGCAACTTTATTTTTTTCCCTTTTCTTCCAGAAATCAATGCCTATATGAAATAGCTGTTCTTACTAGTTGTTTCAACATTAGGGTGTTGTTAGTTGCCCAAGGTCTTTTTATTGAAAGCAAAAGGCAACCTTATGCAATAACTACCGAGAGACTCCGTGTGGCAGTCAATCTTTTAACAATAGTGTTGTTTAGTGAGTAAGTCAGTAAGTAGGGTTGATGTAGAGTAGTCGCAAAGAGGTTGTTTAATGGTTAGATGGGGTGTATACTTGAAAACCACTCCAAATAAGATTTCTTTGGTTGAAAAAATAAGGTTTCTAAAAGTTAATGCAAAAGTATTTAGTGAGTCTTCTTGACTTCATGGGTTATAAATTTGGTATCACTTGCAAATACACATTTTTTAACTGAATTGTACCGACGCATTTTCGGTCGTAACCGACACCCTCATTTGATTTGTTAAAGTGCATCATTAAGTCAAGTCAGTTGTTACTTGAACATTGAATTTATCATTTGTCATTTGGGTGCATTTTTGACAGTGTTCGACACCCTTTCCTTTTTTTACAAATCATCACATTCAGTGAGTACATTCAAGAAATCACAAGTGTTAGTAATCAATCAAGCATGTTCAAGTGAGCATCAATTCAAGCCAGTGTTTTAAGCAATCATCTTTCAAACAATCAAAGCAAGCAAGTATGAAAGCAAGTGAGAGTGCAACAATCAATTTCCATCAAGAGAGCGTACAATCAACAATTCAAGCAAGTGTTTAAAGCATCAGTAATCAGAAAATACTACAAGCGAGCCTGTCATTTTAGTGATCAACTCAAGTGCGCAATTTTTAGGCACGACTTCTACACCAAGCGAGTCTGACTTTAAAATAAGTAAGGAAACATGGTGACACACATTCAACTGTCCCAAATTCTTCACAATTTAATGTTATCATCAGCCGGTGACATGGTGCAGATTAGCAAAACCACTCTTGCTGACATTCAAGTGCATCTTCAACATGCACATGAAACGATTGAGTTCCTTCAACTAGGATCGCAACTGCAGAGAATTGAGTTGCAAGAGAAGCATGCTGCTTCCAAGTCTTTTCCAGATACAACTGATCGTTCGAACTCATTCATCTAACCAGCTTCAAGTGTTGAAGTTGTTCCAGTACAACTTTCTTCCAAACCCATCATCAAGCCATGGGAAGAAATCCAAAGTAATTGAAATTGACGTGGCTTAGGATATGTCAAAGATGACGACAACTTACATATCCTTGATTATTCAAAGCCCATTCAGTTCCTTAGTGCCAGATTACTTGAACACATCACCTCAGCAAGTTCTCAGCAACTTGCAGACCAATGTCAATGCACACAAACTGAAGTTGCAGACAAATAGAAATGTTCTCATTGTCAAACAACCAGTCATCTGGAAGATCAGTGTTTTGATCTTCATCCTTGTCACCATTGTGGCAAGTAGAATCATTCATCAGAGAAATGCTACAAACAAGACCACCTGCCAGATTGAAGATAATTATTCATGGATTGATCCCTGGGAATGGTCATCCACAGCCAGAAGATTGTACAAGTTTTACAATCAAATTTAATAACACATATTGCAGCCAATAGTAAAATGAAGATGGTACTCTCGTGCTGTTGAATGGGGGAGTAAAATAGTGAAACCCTCCTACACCTAAAGGGGGGAGTTCAGATATCAAATGTAGATGATTGTCTCTCCTTTCAGCTGACAAAGGGGGGAAAATGTCGATGAAATTGACAAGTGGTTGTCAGACTGAAAGTCTCAACAACATCATCGAAGTAGCCAATGGGCATCTTCATCAGCCAGTGGGAGATCATAATCAGCACATATGCCAGTGGGCATTCATAAAATTGTGCCAGTGGACACCAGATGTTGTTAAAAGGAAAGAACAGTTGGATCCTTTTGCAGCTTGGCACATGATGGAGTTGTTAAGAGACATTCAGAGATGAATCAGGCATGTAGCTGATTCATGTTCTCTTCAGATTTGAGTTTTTTCTAGCATCCAACTTTGGCGGTTTTTCATTTTTTTTGAGGATCAACTTGAGAAGTTGGAAGATGGTTCCTTGTTCGTTTTGGATTTATCATTGGGGGGGGGAATGTTAGCCTCACTCTCTTAATAATCAATTAATAAATCCAAATATTAAATTAAATTAATTAAATCATGAGAATTCCTCAAACCAAGGATTCTAGTTTGGATGAGAGATTCTCTCCAGCTAGCTCTCCTAAATTAGTGTGTAAGTTGAGAAATTGTCTCAACCAAGTGAGTCTAAGATAGACGCACTATCTTAAGACCACTTATGTATTTAAATGTATTATTAAATTATTTGAATAATGAGAAGAGAGAATTACATGAGCATGAGAGACCACATGATGACTCTCTACCTTTTCCGCTAGTTTGTCTTTTGTGTGTCGCTGGTTTGATTATTGTGTGTTAATTTGTTGTGTGTGTTTAATATGGCTGAGTAGTTTCAACACTGAGGCTGAGTCCACTGGAGCCGGGTCTTTGGCCGAGTCTCTAGGTATGTCCGCCAGCTCGATAATATAAGGGATGTGCCTTTGAATACGATCTAGGCGGATATCTTGCTTCCACAATTGGAATTGAATGGTCTACAAGTCTTTCTTGTAGTTGGTCATGTCCGGGAGGGTCATGGCCATCCCCATTGATAGTTGCTCCATGGCCTTCTCAGAAGGCTCTTCATGAGCTGGTATAGGTATAGTGCCCGCTTAAATTGCGTGAGTCTGCCCCTAGTATTCTCAGGATCTGGGATTACCTCTCGCCATGTCTCCATTTCCTCTTCGGATTCCTCCTCCTCCTTTATCTATTCCTCCCAATATTCTAAAATCTTGCGGATGCCTGCATCTGTTCCGACCCTGTACGTTGTTGTCGCTTCACTGATGAGCCATTCTACCGGCTTCCTCCCACGCCTAGGTTTTGAGGTGCTTGGGGTCTATTGCACTAGGTAGCTTCCTCCCCCTTTTGCCTCGTCCTCTGCCACATGTTGGTCTAACCATCGCTTCTTTTGTGCGATCCTATTCACACACAATTCACATTAGTTCACGGAGCATAGGTTCATGCCTTTCCACGTTGTTGTTGATTCCCCTCCCCTCACATTTCAAGCCACAATTTCCTCTTTCCTGGTGCCCCTCTGCCCAAGGATGTGGAGTCTTTCCTCTGCCTGAATTATCAGTGCCCCTCACTTACCATGTGGTAGCCTCTCCATCTTTCTGGCTTTGGCATATCTCTCCCCTATTCCCGGGGGTAATATCCTAGTGCCTGAATCGAATTATGCTTACAGAGCTCACCATCATCCCATCGAGCCAGGTTACCATCACTCCCACTCGCATATCCTTCCCTCACCCCTCTGTCGTGTGTTGCTTTCGCTCCTCTCTGCCAAGCTGAATTTCCTTCCCTCGCTCATGCTTACCTACATTCTCCCCTCCCTCCCTGGTAATCCAGCTATCATGCTTAATTGCAGGTGGTTTCTCAAGGTACCATCCCCGCTTATCTCTGTTAGTGTCAGTCTTGGCTCGGACCCGTTTCCTGTCCCTCCCATCATGCTATGGTTTCCCCAGCCTTTACCCTAATTACCCTCCCTGGTTTGTTCCCTCACCTCCCAGCCATGAAATAGCACATAAAGCATTGAAATGGGCGTGTAAGGCCAGTTAACATACCCAAAGACAATGCATTGAGCTCTTTGCTGGTCGCTTCCCTGGCTTGCAGCTTCGTTTCTCCTTCCTCTCGTATCAATTATGCTCTTCCTACCAACCTGCCTACTCTCATACTCCTCGTCCTCCTTTCTCTATCCCATCACCCCTCCTGGCTTATCCTTCCCACTTCCTTCACTACCTTGGCACTGACTGCCACTTCTCCCCTGCCTTCTGTCAATTGTCATACGAGAGGCCACCACACCCATCGCCATGAGCATGTGGGATGTGGTGGGTAGTACCCGTCCCTTATGTGGCCTGAATACCATTCCTGGCAGGCGTACTTGGGTACACACCCCGATCTGGGGACCCGAGGTAAAATGAAAATTCGTTTCATAAATATACGTGAAATAATATTATGGGGAGAAAATTACAAAGGGCAAGTTTTTATTTGTTTTAATTTCTTTTATTATAATATTTATATTTAAACTAAAATTTGTTTTTCTTTTTCTTTTAGGAGAAATATATATATATATATATATATATATATATATATATATATAATATATATATATGTTGAACGATTTGAGCGAAATCAAATAAATTAAAGGATTATGAATAAGTTAACACTGAGAAGGAAGAAGTTACGAAATTGTCCTCAAAATTTATTTTTATTTCTTTTTTTGTTATGTGGTTAATTATACTTCCGTTATTAAATATTTATATATAAAAACCCTCATCACGAATTTGACATGGTCAATAATTAATGGAGGCTTTTGGGAGAAGGATTCGTGTTTTTGGAGAACTCTAACTACACATGTTGTACAAACTAGATTCATGGGGAATTTATAATGTAAAGTTGTACAATTTTTAATAATTTTTTTTTTTCATTTTCTTTATTTACGTGCATTCTCTCTATTTATGTTTTTTTTTGAATATTCTAATCTACCATGGTAATTTATAATTTTGACTTGATCAATTCATATTTTACTGAGTCATCACTTGATTTATTACTTTTTAGGATATGCATACTATCTAGAGCCATGATTGAGATGTTTCTTTAGTTTATTGCAAATTAAATATCATAGTGCATGACATTAATTATTTACTTGCAATAATTCACAAGGAAATTACATTAACGAGAATATTCACATTAACGAGAATATTCACTTTATTTCAGGTTTTATTTATTTACTTATTTAGGGTTTGTTGGTTAAATGTAGAAGATTTTTTATTTAACTTGATTAGATAGAGAATCTTGTGCACAAAATTTGATTTTTTTTTTTTTTAAATACTTGTTATTTAAAAAGTTTAAAACCAGATTTAAATAATATGTTGCAAGTTGAGGACATGGCAATACATGTTATGCATGCTTCATTTGCATATTTTAATTAAATATCTTAAATACCAATTTCTCCTTATTTTATTTTCTATATTTATTTATTTCACTGTGGTTTATCTCTATCTTGATAATTACTGGAAGGTTAATAATTGGTGTGAACTAAATTAATCTGCTATAATCTTTATTGAACTCATTTATTTACCAATATATATTATTGGTAGAGTAAATCCGTTAGTTATTTACCAATATATATTTGGTGGAGTAAATGTGTTAGTTATGTAATTTAATACATGATATTAGTTACTTTATGTTAGCATTTAAATAAATAACATTATACTCAAGATATATAGATATTTTATTTTTACTCTATTTTCTCATACCTGTATTTTCTTTAATGTAGTTTTGAATTATTTATTTTAATTGTATAATTTATTATTTATTCTAACCATGGATCCTTTTGTTTGCATATATGTTCCTTTCCCGAAAACTAGACCATTAAACTTTTATTAACTTTTCGCTCTTTCATATCGTAAAACCTAGCCTTATTGATGCTTAAATAAAATATTTCTTCAATTAATATTATTATTAGGAAATACCCACATGGTGAAAGGGAGGCCAACCCTTGTCACCTGTGTAGGTTTTAACCTTGTACATAAATTACCTGCATATGAATTCTAAAACATAGAAAATAAACAATGCAAGAGTATAACATAAAAAATACGTATACACAGAGATTTTCCGTTACATCCCAAATCTGGGACTACTAGCTTGATTTTTCATTATGTTCCTTTCAATGTTATAATACATATTTATACATTCCGAAGCATCCAATACCATGGACCAAAAACCATCGCGTCCAATACCATGGACTGAAAACCATCACGTCCAAAAACATGTGCGAAAATGATGCACAAAACCATAGGTGGGTCCGCCCAAACTAACATAGGGTCCAACCTCGTGTGCCCCCCCCCGGGCTACACATTCGGCGCAACGAAGGGGGGCTCCCCCCACCTAACCCCCCGATTAACTACGTGGGCTAGTCGTGGAAAGAATATAACACAACCCAACATTCTCCCACTTGTTGTTTTCTTTCCACAGGGGGCCATAAAAGAGCTTAGTCATTTTTTCAGCCCTGAAATGCCCATTGTCTCTCTACACCAAGAGAACTTCTCAGAGCTCATAGATTTTGTCAATGCATCTGCAGTATTCTTCAAAGTGTCCACCTTTACCAGCAACACCTTTTTGTCTTCTATCATATCCCTCACAAAGTGATACTGAACATCAATGTGCTTTGTCTTTGAATGATAAGCAGGGTTCTTTGCCAAGAAAATTGACTTTGGCTGTCACAGTCTATCCTTATAGCTCCCTGTACTAACCCCATACTTGAACACAATCTCTGCAACCAATTGCTTCCTTGCTTTGCATGAGTGGTTGCCATGTATTCTGCCTCTGTAGTTGATAGTGCCACTACAGATTGATTTTCTACTCATCCAACTGACTGCACCTCCAAATAGGTTTAAAGCACATACCCACTTGTAGATCTTTCTCTGATCCAGATCTCCAGCCCAGTCTGCATCAACAAAGCCACGGATATCCAACATTCTCTCCAATCCTGGTCTTCCTTGGTAGCACAAACCATAATCAGTAGTGCCACGCAAATACCTAAAAACCCGCTTCACTGTTGTCCAGTGCTCCTTCCCTGGTTTTGACATAAACCTGCTCAATACTCCCACTGCATGTGCAATTCTGGTCTAGTACAGACCATGGCGTACATCAAGCTACCGACTGCACTTGCATATGGAACACGGGACATGTCCTCTTCCTCTTCTTGTGTCTTGGGACACTGTTCAGCAGATAACCTCACACCCACAGGAATAGGAACCTTCACCAGTTTACTATCCTGCATATTAAACCTCTGCAATATTGTCTCGACATATTTCCTCTGGTTTAACCAGGGCTTCCTCTTTGCTCGATCTCTTTTAATTTCCATGCCCAAAATATAGTTTGCAACACCAAGGTCTTTCATGTCGAATTTGGAGGACAATTGGGTCTTCAAATCCTGGATAATTTCTTTGTCATTTCCAACCAGCAACATATCATCCACATACAAGACCAAATAAATAGCACGGTCACCAATTAATTTAAAATACACACAATGATCTGCTTTGCTTTTGGTGAAGCCAAGTCCCCATATAAATGTATCAAATTTCTGATACCACATCCTTGGTGACTGTTTTAACCCATACAAAGACTTTTTTTAACTTGCATACCAGTTCTTTCTTACCCTTCACCGCAAAGCCTTCAGGTTGCTTCATGTAGATCTCCTCTTCCAAATACCCGTGAAGAAATGACGTCTTCACATCCATCTGTTCTACCTCAAAATCAAAAGCAGTAGAAACAGATAAAAGTAACCTAATAGAAGTTACCTTCCCAACAAGAGAAAAAATATCACCAAAATCAATTCCCGGCACCTAGGAATAACCTTTTGCTACCAACCGAGCTTTGTATTTCTCCACCTTTCCTTCTGCATTTGTCTTCTTTTTGAACACTCATTTGCTGCCAATGGGTTTCCTTCAAACCGGCAACTCCACCAGATCCCAAGCCTCATTTTTGTGCAAAGATGCCATTTCATCAACCATGGCCTGTTTCCAGAGTAATCCACCGCATCCTTCACAGTTTTGGGATCACCATCAGCAACAGAGAAAGCAAAATTTGAACAGAAAGCAGATGGACTCTACCTTTCTGGCTGCCTTTTTTCTCGAATTGATATTCTCATACTTGGAGTTTGTGGCTCTTCATCTTCTGATTCCTCCTCTGCTGTAAATTCTGATTCCTCCTCCTTTAACTCAAACTCTATCTTCTCAGGTTCCTTTGATTGGACTTCATGTTTAATAACATCTTTCACCTCTCTGAACACCACATCTTGGTTGTACACAACCTTCCTTGTTATTGAGTTCCAAAGCTTATAACCCTTTAAACCATCCTTATACCCAATAAAGATGCACTTTTCAGATTTACTATCCAACTTGGTTCTCTTCTCCTTTGGACCATGTACATATGCATCACATCCAAATACCCTCAGATGTGAAAGACAGGTTTTCTTACCAGTCCATATCTCTTATGGAGTCTTATCCTCCAACGCTGATGAAGGTGACCCGTTGACCAGGTAACATGCAGTATCCACTGCCTCTGCCCAGAATTCTTGTCCTAACCCGACACCACTGAGCATGCTTCT